>CAJHUC010001945.1:0-41366 GCA_905146915.1 Ostreobium quekettii
CGGGGCAGAGCCATAAAGCTTCATAGTTTTGCAATCCGTTGAAATCTGGTTGACAGCAAAAACTGGATATGCATTGTTTGTGGGCATCTGAACAAATGTACGCTTGCAACCAGTGTGGCGCAACACAATGGTTGTGTCACATGCCTGTGCATTCAGCATAGCTTCATCCCAAAATGTATTCTTCCACAACTGTCATTCAATTTGACCCACATGACAACATCCAAGCAAAGGCCTGCCTGCCTGCCTGCCTGAGTCCCTCTACTGAGTTTTCTTGCAATCTTGATGCTGAGCAGCCGTGCGACTATGCCACATGTTTATAAACCTTGAAATCGTCCACAACATTGACTCTCAGCTGAATAGGGAGAAGACTTACCAAGACGGGAAAAGACACACGCGATAAAAAATAACATAAAAACATAACAAAACAAAACAAACATAACAAAATGTTGATGGGACTCATCATCATTTCCCTGATTGGTTTCCCTGGTTATACTTTCCCTGATTGTAGCAAGTACTGTCTCCCAAAATCAATTGCAACAAAGGGTGTAAAATAACTCCACTGTGACACAACAGTGCAACACACCCCACAACACATGTACACACACTTAGTGTGATGTGTCTGCAAATCGCCACATGCTGCACATGCATCTGCGGCTGCACGCACCGGGTTGCGGTCCGCCAGGCTGGCTCGTAGGTTTGCCACAAAGGGTGGAGACGTGATCGGCACCTGCCTGCTGGGCTGCTGGAGCGGCATGGCTTGGCTGGACATTGTGTTGCTGTTGTTGGTCACCATGTTGTTGGTGCCCTTTGAGGCAGGCCATCCCCCCATTCCATTCCAGACTACAGGCGTCCATGACACCACAAATAAGCACAGTGCTAGGTGGTAGAAATGATATCCCAGTGTTGCACTTTGGCAGTACACCAAGTTGCCACCACTCAATGCCACCACATCATATCGCATTATGCTGTATCACATTGTGATGTGTTGTACAGTACAGCACTACAAGCACCGTGCCTATTGCCAGCAGGCTTCAAAGGTGCATAACTATTCCAAGTCAGGATGGTCAGATGGTATGGAAGACTCACAAGATATATGAATGGCAAACACTATAAATCTGTTATCCATTCTGGAAATTCAACACCACAAATGGGAAGCATGTGACATGACAAGGACAGACCACATGTACAGAGACACAGAAACCCCAAGTGTCAAAACTAGCAGGTCGATTGTTGCAAGAACACTATTTGTCACATTTCCGGAAGCGAGACCAAAGAGAACTTCGACCAGCTGCTGAGGACAGAACAGGTTTCCAGAATAACAGAATGACAGCTCATGTGCCAACTTTCTTTCCTTCTTTACTGCTCATTTCTAGCAACGCAGGGTGCAACCGGTGCTGGTTGAGTTGCACCACGTCAATATTAGGTGGATGGCAGCTGGAACCACTCCTTAAGAGGTAACATTGAACGAGAGCAAAATGCCAGCTACCTATGGCAACAGCCCATGCACATGCAAAAGGATCTGCAAATCCACATTGCTCCCAACCACTGGAAGATGCCCTGCGATCCCATTCACAACAGCTTTGCCATCCTGCTCAGCATCGGCAAGACCAAACGCGCTGGCTTCAGGGCCACTGCTCATACTGTGGCCCCTTCCTATCGACTGGTTCCTCACCTGCCATTCCTAAACTCAACGCATCCATTCCAACAGAATTGGGCATTGCAGTGGGCTGGGGCGGCATGTACTGGCCATGGCCCCCGCCGGGGGTCAACTGTGGTGGAACCTGGGACCGGTGCTGTTGCAGAACTGGCCGGCCAGATGTCGACTCTCGAGCAGCCTGAACAGCAACAGCCACCCACAATGTCAGCGCCCAAACCGCAAAGGTAAATTTAGTCACAAAGGATCCCCTTTTGTCATTTTCCCATATTAAAACCTTCCGCATAGTAATGTAACGCTTGGTCTTTTAATAACATAAATAATATAAATACTAAAGCAAATATTGGCCTTTCTTTGTGAAGCAACATGAAGAAAATAGAAACAACGCTCTGAAAAACAAAATGTGGAGCAAAAAAGCATAACGATGAAATTTTCTGATGCGGAGGGGTTGAATATTTAACAGCTGGTGACGGCAGTATGCAAGTCATGCCAAGGTGTGTAAGCGGGGTGGACAAAATGTCAACTGAGTTCCACACAAACACCTGACTCTCATTCCAGCAAACAACACAGCAACTGACTATGAGCCTACTCTTGGCCAAATCAATGGCTGGCCTACACAAAATGTTTTGTCCTTGCCTTGCAGCTGCAAGCAGTGGAATTCTGCCATGGTAGCCTTCATTCACTGCACTCGTCAAAACACATAATCCATTGCCGTAGCGCATGTAGGTCGATGTTGGGTTTGTGTCTTGTGTCAGTGGCTAAATCAATGCTCATCGCCGATACATAATCGTATGTCACTCACTGGCAAATGTGGGACCCATGCATACTTCCTGCTTCGCACAATTGCCCCTTTAGGCAAGTCACATTTTCTATGCTATCACCTGCGGCATTGGGTAGACAGGTCCCCCGCCAACTCCATAAGCAGAATTGGAACCTGAAAGGACACATTAACAAATTCAAAGGCTTCTGGCAGCATTGTTTTTAGCTACTCAATGACAAAAAATCAGCCCTCCTTCCCAGTGAACTGGGCCTGTTGGCTTTGGACAAACACGTTTTGGATTCCTCCAAAGTCCATCAACAGTCCCAGCATCAGGAACGCTGCTCACATTGGCTGGATGTAATCTGCATCCATGGCTGTTGGTCCAAGTGCAAACTCAGCAAGTGTACATGTAGGGTACCCACCACAAGTGCAACCCCTGTAAGCAACCTTCCACCAGAGACAATACCTCACGCTCAGTCAGGGCCCCTTGTCACATATTTTGGATGAAGGAGCAACGTTACACATTCTCTAGGCAAGCTCAGCCAGAGAGGATTTTGCAGTGTCCCAGTCCAACAAGGTGGTGCAGAGATGACCAACCAGGCCTTCTGTGTGAAAAGACAGCGACAGACAAATTTTGCTGCAGTGAACAGACAAATTTTGCAGTGTCACACAGGCTTTGCAGGGATTTAGTGCTGTTTGGTGTTGTACTAGTCAGACAACAAGAAGATGCTGCACCGTGAAACAGACAAACTGTTGCCAAGCAAAGCACAATGCGATGTGGACACTTGCTGTTGCCACTGTTCTAAAGCGACCATGTGCAGGTATGACACCGAGCAGCACTATTGCCCATCCCCTGCTAGTGACCTTCACGGCATCCATTAATGAAGTTATCTGTGGTTCAGCGCAGTCATGAGCATTTCCAGGCAGCTGTGGGTGAGGTGTCCCTGTGGTGCTAGCCAAGGCAGAGTGAGCAGAGGAAACCTGGTCTCAAACTATTCACTTGTGAGTTGGCTGTAGCTTACAATCCCTGCTCTGCAGCCCTTGCACAAAGCTTGGGGAAGGAGTCTTCAGAGCACAATGCAAGTGGGGACACAAATGCAAGGGTTTGCATGACAACAGATCCAAGAAGCTATGGATGTGTCTCAAGTGTTAAAACCTGCTGGTCATAGCATGACCGGCATTGTTGGGCACCACAGGATGCCAGTGCTCCAAATAGAAAGACCAAACTCATGCAGAGCATGACACCTGCCCCACCCGCCCCACCCCACCCCACCCCACACTCATTCTTGTCCATGGTGGCACCCACAGCGCTGCAAAGCGGAACAGGGCCCGTTGTATACTCGCTTAGTAGGGGGTGATCCATTGTATGACCTGTGTTTCAGAGACTTTGATACGTCTTGACCCGCAGCCCCACGTACCTGGACTCTCCATGCCGGCCTTGGTCCCCTTTACATTGGTCGAATAGGGGGTTGACAATGCCTGTTGTTGACTTTTTGGGGGGGGTGCCCGTGTCCTGTTTCTTGTCCTGTTGGTTGTAACAAGGTACTACAAACCCAAACATACTCCCCCCCCTCCCCACGCCTTACCTAGCTGCTGCGCCATCTGCCTGGAGGCGCCCCCGCCGCCCAGAAAGTGCTGCATCTGCTGCGGGAAGGGGAACGCCGACGACTCCCTCGCCCGCATGGCCGGCACCTGCGCCTGCCACGCGCCACACCAACACGCTCGCCACATCGACCCACACACCACGCCGCCCGCGCGGCACGGCGGCAATTCCGCGCCCCCGATCCAGGCCGGCGTTCGCCAAGCCTGGCGCCCCCCCGGCAGGGCCGCCCGAGGCGCGAAGGTAAACACACTCTTCGAGCATTGCGACGGACTCTTCCAGAGGAAAATTCCGGAGCCGCGCCCTCCCTCCGCGCCAGACACACCGGCCCACCAGCCGCGGCTCGGCCGCCATCTCAGCCACTCCAATCTCAACCGCGCGGCCGCCCCGTCGCAAAAGATAAACCCCCGAGGAACGCGCCCCGGCCACGCCGCCCCGGGACCGGCCGGCGGGATCCCAGACCAGCCGCATTCCCCCCCACCGAGAAAACCACCGCCGCGAACGGGGCACACAGCATCCAAATTGCCCAACGAGGCTGCTCCATCGCGTCCAGCGACCCACGGCCGTTCATGGGCAGATCAACGGCAGTTCATTCTCCGCGTCTGACACCGGACGCGCCCCTTTCCCACCCACCTGCGGCAGGTGGTGGCCCCAGCCCGCCGCGCCGCCGTAGTTCGGCGCACTGTTCAGCAGCGTCGCCAGGTCCATGCCCTCCACGGGATGCCGCCCGGGCAGGCCGCCGTACTGCGGGTTGCGCGCCATGTCCGGCCGCGCCCGGGCCTCGTTGCCGCCTCGCCGGCGCCCGAGTCGCGGGGCCGAAAGTTTGCGTGGGTGGAATGGGGCGGGGGATTGACCCAATCCTGGTGGCGGCATGTGGTTGGTTTCGGTTTTGATGGGCCGTCTGGCGGTCATGGGGCCCTTGTCGCGGCTTCGCGGCGACTTCCCCGAGTGCCCTCACGCCCTGATGTGTGACGGATCGTGGCCGGGGGGGATGTTAGTGTGACCGTGCGACCCACGTGAGCACTGGCTAGTGTGGGGTAATGTACTGGGGGCGTGGAACAGTCAGGGGGCAGAGCTGCGTGAACCTGGGGCGGGGTGGCACGGGCTGGCGGTGGCCGTACTGCGGGCGGACGTTTTGGTGCTGAATTCCAAGGACGCGGGGTGTGATTTGTGTCTCGCGCCGGTGCTGACGTGATTTATGGTGATCCTTGCACGGGCGTTTTAGGGCTGGCGAGAAGATGACGTGATGGCTGGTTGTACCAGGAGGGGTCGAGCGTGCTGAAGCGCATGGCGGGTCACGAATCGCCTCTGGGGCGTACGGGGGGGGCGAGTGGGGCCAGCCGAACATTTCAGGTGTGTGCGTGAAGAAGTTGCACATAGTGGATAGTACCATGGCCCGGGAGCAACGAAGCGCGTATCGGGCACTTGGCGGCCTGAAAGCCAACCATTGTTCGTGGAGAAACAAATGTGCTGCATGGAGGGCCAGGTTCTCCAACTCACGGGCGAGGAGGGGGGGCCCCACTCAACCGCTATCCGCCACCCAACGACATTCAGGGCGGAAACGAGAATGTCCAAAAGTCCAGCATGAGCGTGTCAGGAACGTGAGTCACAGTCAGGGGCCTGATTGGCCCAGGGCTGTGCCCCCAAACCCCGGTCGTGGCCCAGACGGGCCAGTCAGGGCCCTGACTGTGACTGGCGCGCGTGCCGCGCGAGCAATGACGTTTCGGTGCCATTGCAGTCTGCGGAGTTGCGCCCCGTCAGAAAGGCGCAACGCCATGTTCTGTCCAAGCTCCATGTTTTAACTTTGCAAGACCTAGCGGAGGCATTGCACCTTAGCAGGCGGCGGCGGCACGAATACACGATGAGATCGCCTAATAGCATTGGGAGCCTGCCCAAAGCACAACACCATGGGCTTCAGGGACGACTCGAAGTGCAGCCACTGTGGACTTGCGTTGAAAGCGCCCCACCGACACAGGCGAAAATGCCACAAACATGCGGCTAAAGCAACACAGTTAGGGCTGTTTTGAGGGTGGATTGCCCTGCAACGCCATTTCAAGTACACCCAAGCACACCAATACATCACGAAACAACACCGCACAAAATGGGCAGTTGCTTGCCATTGCAACCCACTCCTGTCCGAATTGAGGACAGCTTGCAGTTTCTTCAGTCATTTCCGCTTCAAGCCACTTTCCAGTGCTTTGGGTCGGACAGAGTGTCCGGCGCAGGGTCCAGTTTGGCAGTTTTCCTTCCAAACAGTTTCGTTTTCGTTTTTGTTTTTGTTCGGTTTCGGTTTCGGTTTCGGTTTCGGTTTTGGTTTCGGTCTCGGTCTCGGTCTCGGTCTCGGTCTCGGTCTCGGTCTCGGTCTCGGTCTTTGTTCTTGTTCTTGTTCTTGTTCTTGTTCTTGTTCTTGTTCTTGTTCTTGTTCTTGTTCTTGTTGTTCTTGTTCTTGTTCTTGTTCTTGTTCTTGTTTTTGTTCTTGTTCTTGTTCTTGTTCTTGTTCTTGTTCTTGTTCTTGTTCTTTTTTTTGTTTTTGTTTTTGTTTTTGTTTTTGTTCCTGTTTTTGTTTTTGTTTTTGTTCTTGTTTTTGTTGTTTTTGTTTTTGTTTCCACCCGTCCACCCCGGCTCGCAGAGGAAAAACACGCTGGTCGACCTGTGATCTTCAGCCAGCGCGACCCCCACGCGCTGTGCGCCCGCTGTGCGGTGACTGCTGCCCTGTTGAGGGCGGATGGCTCCGGCCTGCAGCTTCTGTGCGTGCACCTCCGGCGCCAATAGCCAGGTGCGCTTGGCTGCTTGGTTGACGCCTTCGCCATTGTGTCCCCATCGACCAGCACGTCTCGCCACAGAAGTCAGCGACTGGGCGCGCGGAACGCCGCCCCGACCTTTCCGTCCATTCTGGCCGCGCGCAGAGTTCTCCTGCGCTTGCCTCTGGCTGCAACTGGCAGGCCCGCTCGCGCTGGCGCCCTTGCGTATCTTGTCCTTTTCCATTCGTGCGCTTGGCAGTGGAAGTTGCAACGCAAGTGCTGCGCCCGATGCCCTGGCATTTCTGCCTCCGACTCAGGCGTCATCGTCCGCTGGTGCCCCTGCATGTTGTGTTCTTACCCATTCGTGATATTGGAAGCGAAAGTTGAAACGCGCAAGTGCCGGATATGATGCCCCCGGCCTTTCTGCCTCCGAATATTGCTTCGTGGTTCAGCGGGCCGTTTGTTCCCGATCAGCGATCCTGCTCGTTGTGAGCTTGGCGGCGCAAGTCGTGACGCAAGTGCAGGACACGATCCCCTGGCCTTTTTGCCTCCGACATGGCGTTCCACGGACTGTTTGTTCCCGATTAGCTATGTAGCTGAAACATCCCGCCCGCCGACTCAGCGCGAAGGGAACGTGCGGAAGGAATGGACGTGAGGCGGCGTGGCTTCGTAGTGCCGTGTCGGAATGGCCAGTCACGGGGCTACAGACTTGATATCATATTCGACCCCTTGAGCCCCTTCCCACTTCCATCAATTCCTTCGACTACCTACCGTGGGGGAGAATTCTGGTGATACTGGGTGCTAGACTCTTCTAGACTTGTTTTAGATTTAATGCTGTTCAAACACAATAGACAATCTTTATCGGAAGCTCTGAGCAAATTTGGCAGGGCAGCAGCTTTGAATTTGTGTTTGGCGTGAACAAGCCAACGGTGCAGCAAACAACCTTACAACAGCAACTACAGCAAGGGCTTATAAGTAAGCAGTTGACAACAAACTCACATCGAGCTACAGCAAATAGCAACTGCAGAAAGGCACACAGCTTTTGCGTTGCAGCTAACTTGCCAGGTGCTGATTCTGCATCACCAATTCTGTTTGGAACCGTAGATTGTTTCCTCAAGCAGGGGCAGATTCTGAGTTTTGACTTAGCATCTAAACTTAAGGAGTAAATTGCTGAAGAGAGAGCAGATACATGACAAAGCAAACAAGCATCAGGGCACCGCATCCAGTGTATGCTGCCATGCAATTGATCCTGGTCTATGTTGTACTTCTGAATTTGCTGTGTTGAGCATTGCCAACTATTAACAGCTTTTCTTGTCTGAGCGATTGGGTGGTGCAAAGGTGGCTCGCCAGGTGCTTCAACGCTTCATTCCAAACACGAACAAACTGCTTTCAGTGCAAGGGGCCATGGTCTTGAGTGAAAGATAGGCAGGAGATGACAAGTTCAGAGATTGAGGACCGCATGGTGAGAGCCACTTTTTGCATGTGTGCAAACACAACATGCTCCCTTAAGCACAAGCTGTCTTACGCATTGCCCTTCTTGTTACTTTCTTTTCTGCCGCTTGCGGCCAGTTGCACATCATCTCCACCATATGGACAACGGTATGGAAAGTTTGCAACTTGATAATGCCCACAAGGGGGATGCCTGTTCTGTGACATTCTTTCTCATCAAGAAGCATGTCTAGCCACAAACTGTCACGGTGTGTTTGCCGGAAGGCACGCCTTCCAATCGAAGCCAGACAGAACCCAATTGCTTTCCGCAAGCGGGGGCAGTTGTGGAGCACTGCAACAGGGGCTGGCTGTGGCCAAAGAACTGACATCTGTGAGCAACTTGATCTTGTCGCGCTTGCCAATGCTGCAATTGCCATGACTTGATAAGGGAACTGTTTCTTTCCATATTCATAAATTCCATTATGAGCACATGTTGGTTTCAAACACATATCAGTTGCGCATGCATGCATTTATTGGTATGAACTCCTGGAGTTTAAATTATCAACATATTGCTGAGCTCTGTTGTGAGCACATCTGGCCATGAAGTGGTTTCTGTTCACCTCTGCACATGTATGTAGATGTGAATGAAGTGCATCATCCACACAGTCTTGTTCTCGATGAAAGGAGGTGCTCCAATATGCTTGCGAATGGCAACACGTCCAGGCTGTTGGAGTTGCTCTGTATGTAAGGCTTGTATTCCCTGCAAAATCAATCAAAGCTGCATATTGCGCCCAGAACGAATTCAACTTTTGCCTATCATCCCCATCGACGTGCAAAGGGATTGTTGTGGCCTCGTGAGGCAAGTACAATCCAAGAACATTAAAGGAACCACCTACCGAATTCAATGAATTTCATGAGCATAGAGAGTTGATTCAAGGTTGATTAGATTGAGGGATTTTGCAGGTTTGCGGTTTTGATTCATAGTTGAGCACATGTTTTCAGGTTCATGTCATCGATGGGGGATGGGGCGAGCTGCCCACAGAACTGCTGGATGCCATGAAGTCGGCCATTGAAGCCAGCTGCTGGGACTGGGACTCCTCTCCTCTGCTCAAGAGCGCCCGGCTCGTGAACCGCCACTGGCGTGACTGGGCCACACAAGCCACCACCTCCCTTCGCCCCCACTGTCATCAAGCCGACCATGCCTCTGTGCACCGCATGCTGGAGGCACTTGCGACGGCTTTCCCCAATGTGCAAGACCTCTATCTGCCTGCGGACCTGCGTATAACCAACTCGCACATTTCTGCCTTGGCTGGGCTGCCAAAATTACGCCGCCTGGAACTGAAATACGGCATGTTGATTACCAAGACTGGCGTGGACTTGCTGGGCAAGTGCACGGGCTTGGCGGCGCTCAAGATGTGTATGTGCCACAGGTTGTCTGAGGGGGAGCTCTGGCATTTGGCAGCACTGACAGGGCTAAGGGAGCTCTCCTTGCGAAAGTTCCCCATTGCAGCAGGAGTTTTGGGTTTTTTGGGAACCATGACGTCCCTCACAGTCCTGGATCTGAAAAGGACGCACATAACGGACAGGCAGGTGGGCTGGCTGACTTGCCTGCAGTCCCTCAGGTTCTTGAACCTCAGCGGCAATTCCAGGGTCACGGATCTTGGTGTGAGAAGCTTGTCGGCCCTGTCAGCCCTGGAAGGCCTGGACCTGTCCGACAATGAGCGAGTGACGGCCATCGGCCTGAGGACCCTGATGGGGCTGCCGGCATTGACAGCCTTGAGCTTGGAGTCCTGCAACGCAGTCACCAATGACGCCTTGACATCCCTGGTGCAATGCCAATCCATCACAAGCCTCAACCTTGCAAACATGCTCAGAGTGTCCCGTCGCGGTGCCAGCGTGCTGAGCAAGCTGACATCCCTGGTGGACCTACAGCTGGGCGCGGCCAAGTGGGCGACCCATGCACGGAATGTGTCAGGCACTTGCTGGATCAGTTGGCTGCGAGGTGTCGGCTTGTGTGGTGCCCATCTGCCCCTCTCCTGCCTCGCCCTTTGGGACTGCACCGGGATCTCTGACTCAATGGTGGGTAGATTGGCATTCCTGACATCGCTCAAGACTCTCAAGATGTGGAATTGCCAGGGCATCAAGGACGCCGGCGTGGTGAGATTGGCATCCCTGACGGGGCTTGTAGAATTGTGGCTTGCTGGGGCAGACGTCACAGACTTCGGGCTGGGCAGCTTGGCCATGGCGAGGTCCCTCACATGGCTGAGGCTGGTTTGCTGCCCGAGGATCACGAGGGAGGGGGTGGGGGCACTAGCGGCGATGCCGAGGATGCAGAGGCTGGCAGTGGAGGGATGTGGGCTTTTTGGGGGAGAGGGGGCAAGGAAGGCGACGGGGTGGGACACGAGGGCCCCGCCTGGGTGGCACAAGGCATCGCAGTGGCGCTGGTTTCTGGATTGATGTTTGCGGACATCATTCCAGATGGATATTGTATTGGTCATGTGGATCACTTTTGCATGTACCGTGTGAAAATCAAAGTGGATTTTGTGACCAGCCACTGCCGAGTTGCCGCCCCCTCGTTGCATGTGCAGCAAAACGAAGTACCGCAGATCACGCTGGATAGCGCATAGTGTGTTGAATAGCGCCGGAGCCCTTAGAAGACGCCCGCCGCATTATTGAACATGGCCACTGCTGTAGAGCGCGTATGTTAGCTAGTTTGGGGGTATGCCACTCCCATGATGGGATATACTCGTTCACTGTCAAGGGATGCAGCGATCCTTTGAAGTCGCAGAAACTTTATGGAAGACACTATGTCGATTTCGGTACGCTTAGCGTCAATTTGACGCTAGGGGTGTGTGTGGGGTTGGGGTCCAGACCAGATATCGTGCGCAGTAGTCACCCACGGTGTTGAAGCTGAGCAGACCCACAGGAAAATCACCAGGAGATATAACAACGAACGAAATCAAATAGAAAACTCCAGAAAGTGAGAAAAATCAGGAAAAGTGCAAAGGAGCAGTACAGGCACCGACCCCAGAAACAACCAGAAAGACAACCCACCAATGCCCAACGACCCAGAACTAGCAGTGCCACCCAGAGCCAACCACCTTGAAAAAAATATCGGCAAAGTATGGGACCAAACGCCCACATCCAGAGGCCCTAGACAAGCAGCGAGGTCGGGTAAAACTCAACCCAACTACCTGAAATGAGGGCGTACAAGCCGTAGCCCCGTCTCCAAACGCCCTTGACAGCCGCAGCCAAAAAACCCTCAAAGATGCCATGAGGGCGCTGTTTGCAGTCCAATTGCGCCCCAGATAAATCATGGTACATGCGCACCCCTCGGAAAGCACTGGGGACAGAAGTTCCGTACAGCGCACCCTTGGCCTGCAACATAGCGACCTTATCCTGCAGCGTACTGACGTGCACATTCACCGGACGTGGATGATCCAGTGAAAAACGCCCCACACGCTCCACGTCACCGCAAGCCCATGTCCGACCAGCCCGCCAATCAGCTTCCCGACAGTTGCGCCCAACTCCACCACCGACTCCGCCGACGAGTCCGCGAGGCTGCAAATGCAAACGTTGCGGCGGCGGACCTCCGCTTGGATGTCAAGGAGCTCATCCAGGGGGCAGGCCGCACTGAGGCGGCTGCATGGGACCGTCGTTGGGCCATGTCGAGGTCGGGCGATGCACGGGGAGATTCGCAGGAGCTCCGGGGCGGGTGGGATCTTGCGGCAGGAGGGCCTGCTCGGTCGACAGAGCAAATTGACGCTAAGAACCTCTATCGGTGGGTGCTATTGTCCCGGCGGAGCTATTCGGCTATCCGAATAGCACCGCACGTCAAAAAACCATCATTTCCGCCGGGCCGGGCTCCTTGTCCCACCCAGGTCCACACACACACTGGACCAATACATTACACGACATTGTTTGTCCCAATACAACCCGAGGTACCCACAACTTAGTGTGCCCAATCGCTTCGCTAGTAGTTAAGCCAGTCCCATACAAGACTCAGCCCTTGAGTCAGACCCACCACTCCTCATTTCCACGTCCTTAACTCCCACACTTGCCCAAATCAACCGAACATCACCCTAATAAGGGGGGCCGGGCGGGAAGCGAAACAAGATAATGTGGGGACCGAGGGGTGAGCCTAAGTAGCCTCCCCGCTCGCGCCCGCCAAAGACCGCCGCTCCCAAGGGCGCCAAAAACCACTGGCCCTCCTTGAACGCGACGGACCAGCCACTGACCCAAGGTACAGGGGGACAGAGACCCCAAGGGGCCGCCAAAACCATTGTACTTTAAGCAGCGCTGGCCCAAGTGGGCCAGCGCGCCCGCCCCTCGTCGCCCTAGGCGGAAACCACTTAACAAGATAGTTAATCCCATTTCCGCCGGGCCGGGCTCCTTGTCCCACCCAGGTCCACACACACACTGGACCAATACATTACACGACATTGTTTTGTCCCAATACAACCCGAGGTACCCACAACTTAGTGTGCCCAGTCACCCTCAAACACACTGCGCTCCTCCGGAGCAGAAGATGTGGCCATACCTGTCATGCAAGTCCCGGGCGGTAATCGTCATCCACCCGAAAAGGCGATAGTCCCACTCTGATGGGATGCGATACACATCGATGTACCGCCAGAGGGCAGCGCCCCGCCAGTCGCCCCAGTGGCGGATGCGCTGTTCGGGCACCTCCAAGGCGAAACAGGCTGACGCCCCACCCGCGCGTAGACCATGGTGATCGAAAGCGCCAGGGTGCAGGTCGGGAGAGGAGGCCAGGAGGTCCCGAAACCAGGAGGAAACCGTGCGGGCGGACGGGTCGCGTTCGCCCGGGAGAGTGTAGAAATGCGTCGGCGTCCCACCCGCATCCGCCCAGGCGCGATCCCGAAAGGCGCCCCAACGCAGTAGTAAATTCACAAGCTCGGGGGCGACCTGCGAAGGCCAGGAACGGAGGCGGACAACCAGGTCCGAATCGGGCTTGAGCTTGGTCTTGCGCTCCCGGAAGATCACAACGCCATCCGTCACCCGCACGTCATCCAACAGAATGAAATAGCCGCTCTGGGCCCGATTAAAGAAAACGAAGTCCAACAGGGCGGAAACCGACGCCCGCAGCAGGAGGAGGTCGTCGGTGTGAAGGCCACGCTCCAGAATGCGGAGCATCAAGGTGGCCGGCACCGGAGCATGAGAGGCCGCAGGCTCCGGGCATTGACGACGCCATGACCGGGTGAGCAAACGGGTCACCCGGTCGAAGGCGGAAAACTGCAGATGGCCGGCGACCTGGTGCACCATGGAAATGGCGGCCAGGTACTGCGGGAGGCTGCGGACGCCCACCCGGCCCTCCTCCCGCAGAAACCAGATGTAACGGTAGATCGTGGCCGGGCGGGCGGGGAGGGCTTGGAGCTCCACGGAGGCGCAGAACGCCTGGAACTTGGCGAACTTGGCCTGCATGGATCTCCTCGTCGACTCCGTGTAGAAAGACAAAAATTGAGACTGCATCCATGCGCAGTCCGATTGCAGCATGCCGTCGACGTCCAGCCCGCAGAGGGGGTGATCGATCGGCATGGCCTTCACCGGGAGCGGATCATCGGGGGGAAGCGCATTCTCCCAGGAGGGTGACCGAGCGCCCGCCCCTAGGGAGGCGTCCGAGGGCGGACATGAAATGCCCGAAGGTTCCACTTCGGCGGAGGAAGGTGGGCCGGAAGAGTCGGATCCCCTGGGCAAAACATCCCCAGATGGCGGGGAATCAGAAGGTCCTCCGCGGCAAGAGTCCGGAGCGGCTGAAACCAAAGCGCGCTCAGCCAATCCGGCGCGACGACGACGGCCTCCACGGCGGGCCGAGCGGCGAGGAAGGAGACGAGCCGGGGAAGGAGGCACCAAGGGGGGTTGCACCAGTTGGTGTCCCCCATCCAGTCTTGGAGAAAGGCGTCCGTCCCGCACTCCCCACGTCCGCGTGCAGGCTGTTGTACCTTGGGCAGAGGGAATTCGCCGCGGAAGCAAAGCGGTCGCACGACCGGCGACCGAAGCGCTGAGTCAGGCGCTTGAAAATGGCCGGGTGCAGTTGGTAGTCGTCCGCCACCCGAACCCGGGACAGCCTGTCCGGTATAACGTTGTCCTCCAACCGAATATAGTTCGGGTCGAGCAGGAGGTGGCGCGCCGTACAGACTCGGTGCAGCTGACGAAGGGGGGTGAGGACCTGCTTGGAATGGGTAGTCATGCTGCGCAGGCAGTACATGACCACCTGGTTGTCGACCAGCAGCTTGAGCCTCGAAGGAAGGCCATGGGAAGCAGCCGGAAAAAAGCTGAGAATGGCTCGCTCCACCGCCTGCATCTCACGCACATTGATGTGCATTAAGGAATGGTCCCAAAACCCCCTCGCGAGGAGGGGGCGGGACCTCGTCGGGGGAGCAAAGGTGGCCCCCCAACCGGTCAGGCTGGCATCCGTTGCCAAAGTACCGGCGAAGGGGATTGCGTCGGGGTTGAGTGGACGGCCTTCGCAGCGGCGGATGTTGACCCACGCCTCCAAGTCCAGCCGGGCTTGGGGGGAGAGGATCAGGCGATCCCGCCAATTGCGCTTGGAGCAAAGAACCGCGTAGAGGCTTTGCAAGAAAAATCGTGCCAAAGGAAAAGCCAAATAAAGGGAAATGGCGAGGCCGCAAAAACGTGCCAAATCCCTTGCCACAACCCAGTGGCTGGATCGCAAAATGCGGGCCTGAGTGGCGATCAACGCGGCCTTGTCCGGAGGAACCTCAAAACGGCCATGGGCCGTGTCCACAATCACCCCCAAATGCTTCTTGCGCATGACCGGGGTCCATTGACACTTCCGCTCCTTGAATTAGAGGCCCAGCGAGGCAAACACACCCCGAACCAATTTCGACCATCGAGTCAAACGTGCGGCATCATGCATGGCCGCCAAAAAATCATCGAGATAAGCCAACAAAATGGCTGGCGGTTCACTAGTATACACGTGAAAGTATGTAGCTATTGAGTCATCCCCTGCTAGGCACCCAAAACGGAAATGGCGAGCAGCCTTGGGGCAACTGCCCGGGGACCTCAAGAAACGACCCACAACAAGCATCAAATGGGTGAAAAAGAAAGGAGCCAACGAAAGGCCAAAAGGGAGAGCTTGACAGGCGAAAACTTCATCTCCCATCCGAAATTGGAGGAAACATTCCTCCGATCGACACACGCGAAGATGATGATAAGCATCTTTGATGTCGAATCCCACCAATGAGTCATTTCGGCGAAGTAAGTGACCGAAGTCACGTAATTTCTCATAACGAAGGCCCACCTTGCGAAGGTGACGGTTGACCCGTCGCAGATCGATGCAAAGGCGGTACTTCATGACCCCATCTTCCCGCCCCTTCTCCACCAGGAAGGCCCGAGATATGCGCGAGTGGGGGCCCGGCTCCACTTTGGTGATCGCGCCCGAAGAGAGGTAGTCCGCTCGAAGGGATTGCCAGGCCGCCCGTTCCGCCGAGGAGCGGAGCGGGTAGGAGCCCTCGTCGAAGGGAGCCGGCGGTCCACGCGGTCCCCACAGAAGCGGAGTCCCGGAATGGATCCATTGGAGGATGCGGGAGGGGGCGCCGATGCGACGCCACGCCGAAAGGCGTCCGCGGACCCGGTTGTACGGGAAAAGCTTCACGGAGCCGGCTTGGGAGAGGGGCCCGGAGGGCGAGATCCCTTGTGGGCCTTGGGGCCGGTCGAGGGGGCCGAGGTCGACGGGGGGGAGGTAGACTTCTTGGCGGCCACGGTCTTGGTGGCGTGCTTCAATTCTTGCGTCAGAAGCTCCTTGCGCATGCGCTCGATGGTCCCGTCGACGCGAGCGGTGCCGAAGCGCAGACCGCGGTCGGCAAGGCGGATCTCCGCCTGAATGGCCCGCCACGATCCCTCCAGGCCCGAGCCCTTGTGCTTGGCGTGGATGCGCTGCAAGGAGAGCTGGTCGTGGAGAGCTTCGGTGACCTCCACGTACGAGTAAAGGTAGGGGAGGAGGAATTCCCGTACGGACGCCGGGAGATCGGGATGGGCGGCCACCTCCACAAAGGCCGCGGTCGTGTCGAACAGCCAGGAGACAGGAGGAGCCCAGCCCGCGTACTCCTGGAAGTACCCGGAGTTGGCGCCCAAAGAGGCGGCGACCGCACTCCCCTCGGCGGTGTCGCGGACGTCGAACCAGTACGGCGAACGGGCGCCCACCGGTCGGGCGACCGGGTTGTTGACGGACTGGGGGAGTAGCGCCGGGTCGGGCAACCAGCAGGCTTCGATAGCGGAGCTCGGAATACGGTTGTTGAACCGGCGAGCTTGTTCCCGGCACCACTGCTCCGCAGGGGACGGGTTCATAGGCAAGAACTCGGTAAAGAGCCGGAGGTCGAGACCCACTCGGTGGGTCCGGGTTGTGCCAAAGGGTTGGCGCGAAGCGAAACAAGATAAGGTGGGGACCGAGGGGTGAGCCTAAGTAGCCTCCCCGCTCGCGCCAGCCAAAGACCGCCGCTCCCAAGGGCGCCAAAAACCACTGGCCCTCCTTGAACGCGACGGACCAGCCACTGACCCAAGGTACAGGGGGACAGAAACCCCAAGGGGCCGCCAAAACCATTGTACTTTAAGCAGCGCTGGCCCAAGTGGGCCAGCGCGCCCGCCCCTCGTCGCCCTGGGCGGAAACCACTTAACAAGATAGTTAATCCCATTAACAGTAGGGGAGCAATAGCACCCCGATAGCAGCCCCGGAGCCATTCGGCGCCGAGCGGCGCTATTTTGGCCCCGAATAGCACCGCTCGGGGCCGAATAGCACACCAGAATAGCACCGGTGCTATTCGCGCAGGACATTGTAGTGCTGCCGTGATGCTATTTGGCATAGGCATAGCACTCGCCATTGGGGATGCGCGTAGGGGAGCAATAGCACCGGCGCTATTCGGCCAATGCCGCCTTAGTAAGGTGGCACGGCAGCCAATGAGAACCGTTCCTGGATAACTCCGCCGTTGCAATAGCACCGACCGATAAAGATGCTCTAAGAACATCTTTATTGGTGGGTGCTATTGTCCCGGCGGAGCTATTCGGCTATCCGAATAGCACCGCACGTCAAAAAACCATCATTAACGGTTGGGGAGCAATAGCACCCCAATAGCACCCCCGGAGCCATTCGGCGCCGAGCGGCGCCATTTTGGCCCCACATAGCACCGCTCGGGGCCGAATAGCACCCCAGAATAGCTCCGGTGCTATTCGCGCAGCACGTTGTAGTGCTGCCGTGATGCTATTTGGCATAGGCATAGCACCCGCCATTGGGGATGCGCGCATGGGAGCAATAGCACTGGCGCTATTCGGCCAATGCCGCCTTAGTAAGGTGGCACGGCAGCCAATGAGAACCGTTCCTGGATAGCTCCACCGGTGCAATAGCACCGACCGATAAAGATGCTCTAAGCGTAACAAAATCGACATAGCACCTTCCCTTACAGTGCAAATTGCCCACTGCTGCTGTCATTGAGTTCCTAATTTGGACTGGTATTTGATGTGATTGTTTGATTTGGTGGTGAGGCAACATATGTGAGTTAGTGATTCGTCGACTTGATAAAGAACGCAGGGCCTACGCAAAGCAGTCCCCTCACGTTCTTAACCCCAATTCTGATGCCCCATGCAGAGGGTGGTGGTGGTGGTGTGTGTGCGGAGTGTGGGGTGGGGGGTGGGGGCATCCTCCATGATCTATGGTGTAAACGAAGCATAAATAATCTTGAATGACCTCCCGTGCGATTGCCACAATGGCTGATGAGTCGCTGCCACAATGCTACTCAATCAAGCAGCTATCCTACCCACAGCCCTGTATAAGGGCACCAAGAGGAAATGGGCAGCCAATGAAAAGGCCACTCACAAAGATCACCTTTTTTCTGACTTGCTTGCTGCACGATGCCCTTGAACACCTCTCTTCATCGATGCGACTTTCGTCTTGGTCACAGAGTTGTTCCCAACAATGTTTATTCAACAAAAAACGCCCTCTTCGAGCTGGGCACATGAGCGACAGCGTGCCACAGTGAGTTCCCATGAAAAGCTTTGCAACACACACAGATCGACCAGCGTGTCCACCTTTATCCTCCTCCCACAGAGGGGCAACAGCGCACTGTGCTGGGACGCCATATTCTCTGCCAAAGAGACTAGAAGTCAGGGGAGAAAAGTGGCCCAAAGCCTTCGCAAGACCAACCAGCCTATCCCCCTCTCCCAACAACATCCTCAACGTGCGCTGAGCTATGCTGTGCTATTCTGGGCTGCATTGCAACAAAGCATGCGCATTGCCCCTATACATACATTACTTATAAGCTGCTAATAAACTTCCCAGGGGAACATCATACTGAACCACACATGCATTCACTGAAAACCCGGATGCCTTGCAAACGCATTGTTCATTTCCTGTGAGCATTTTGTAGGATTTTATGTTACCATATCCATTTTCATATACAAGGCCAAGCTCCGCATTTTCGAAATGTGCTGGCCAGAAAATACCGTCCAAAAGGCGTATACGCCTTCTTGCACTCAACCGCCGGGTCACGACCCGATTATAGAAATTCAAGACAACAAGACTCATATATAGCATTGAGCAAGACTCGTGTGTGGCATTGAAGAAACAATGAGATACGATAATCAACACAGGTCTGGAATTCATGTCCATCATCGCCTGTAAGGTGCAAGGGCAGTGTTTTGTCATGCTTGGGTGACAAATGCACTCAAAGGATTTGAAAGACTCACGTGCACACATTGCAGCCACAGCCATAAAGCAGGCTGGTGACAAACAGTCTTCAGGTTCTTCAATTCGTCTTGATCCACAATTGCGCTGTCCAGCTCGCCCACAACACCAAAACACTGCCACAAAAAACTCGGCTGAAAGGTTCGCTTGAACTGTGCCAAGGCACGGCCACGCCCCAAAATTGTGCTGGGACGAAGAAGACGAGCCCGATTCCATCAACCCGATGCCAGGGCCGAGAAGCGCTGCCCAGCTGCCAGCATGTGCCAGTATGCAACACGCCACCCATGACCTCCCTGCAATCGTTCCAGGATGGGCAACCATCCAGGCCAATGTGTCACCGCTGCGTTGCTCTGATAGTGAATGCAGATGCACACTTATCCACCGCCCTACATGGATAACACGTCATCAAACAGCCCTCAGCGTCCTGGATCGGCCCATACAGTTCCACATCGTCGTATCACAACCCATGGATATCTGGGTGTATATCCAGGTCGAATAGTCTTGGATAGTTCCTCACAGTGATCTTCAGGCCTTTGAATGAGCTTCAAGCCATCTTCAAGCCATGATCAGCCCATCCTCCAGCCACCTCTGCGCCAAAACTCAGACTCAATTGTAGACCAGCTCCACGCCATGATCTTCAAGATCAGCCCATCCTGGATCATCCTTCAGCCGCTTCTGCTCTAAAACTGCGAATCAATTGTAGACCGACTCCAGCTCCTGCCGTGCCTCTTCCAGAGCCGTGCTTGGCATCAGCCTCAAGAAAGCGTCCAGATTGGATGTCGTGGCCTTAAGGGCCTGCAACGAAAAGTTGACGAAGCGCTGCTGCGCAGCGCCACCCTGGTCGGGGCTCCTACTGCGGTCCTCAAAGTATTTGTTGTAGTCGATCTGGAGAAAGCCCAACTCCATTCAGCACCAACATGTATCTTAGTTCTATATGCTGTGCTCATCTTGTCCTGCTGTGTGTATTCTACCCTTCACATTTTGCTCCTCCACACTGATATCAAATGGTGAGGTGGACCATGTTGGTACCATTTGGGGATGAGCTTTCAGGCTGTGGCAAGTGGCTGCCTCGGAACGGAGACGCAATACCGTTTCATGTTGAACTTCCATTCGGTGGCCATGCCATGATATCCAAATTGGTCCCATGCTGCCAGTTTCGGCCGATGCCATATTGCACACAGTGTTATGCCACCGCAGACTCTTACTCATTAAATGCCTCAATTAAGGCGTTCCTGCTGACCACAGAAAACTTACCTGTCTTTCACACCAAAGGAGGACTCTTCAGCACACAAAAGAGAACAACGTCATGCATTGGGCAAAACCTCCTCAGCAATGATGGCAATCCTCCCTGCCAAATTGTGGCAGACGAATGAAAAAATCTTCAAACACAACGTTACAGCACACGACAGCACCCAGCATGCCCAGCAAGAAACCTTTCGCACAATGGGGTGCAACAAAGTATGAATCTTGGTGCGCTGCAAACTAATGGCCCAAACGTCAGCAATGTGCCTGGCAAAAGGGCACAAGACCCACCGCTTCCAAGTTGTCGAGGAAATCTTTGGCCAGCTGCTCTGCCCGCTGCTGGGTTGCCCTGCTGTCCAGGAGGCTGGATGCAGCAAACAGATTCTCCTTTGTGTTGTTTGGTGGTCCCTTGATCCGATCCAGTATCAACCGGACTTGCTGCCAGTCTGCATTCCCAATGTATTCTTGTGCCTCTCCCAGCAGAGCCTGCAGAAGATTCACCACAATCCACATTCTGAGACGAGCTGCTGTCACAGCAGCAAATTTCGTTCTGCGACTGGAACACAAACGGGGGTGCAGAAATCAAGCACAGGATGTCTTTTGATCTGGAGCGGCACTGCCAAACACAGCAACAAGCCCTGTAAGTCTGCATGTAACCCCTGAGTTTCTGAGGCAGCTAGATCCCAGGTACCAAAAGGTACTCCTTGTGTGCCACACACCACAGTCCAACAGCACAGCTCCCAGTCTGCGATGCAATACTGTTCCATCTAGCAGCAGCAGCAGCCAAAACTTTGGTTGTCCATACTTGCACCTTGAAATAATTGCCACAAGGCCAATTGCGGGCATGGCATAGTGTCTTTGCGATTACACCTAATTTATCAGGGCAAAACATTGCTGCAGCACCTTATCAACAAATGACAGGCCCTTTCTTATTCTTAAGTTCATCCCTCCCCCACCTATTTTTAAGTTTTGGTGAACACCGTTCACGAATATATAGATATGCAACATGGGCTCGATTTCTTTTAGAAATGCTTATTCCACTGATCAAAAAAGGCAAGATAAACAAAACATTGCACCTGAAAGACGATTGAGGGTGCAGGTGCAATCAACATCGATCAACAAATCGACCATTAACGTGTCCCTTTCAGAATGGTCTGGGCATGTTTGGGCTGGCATGTTGGACAGTGGCATGCACATATCTCAGTAATAGCAGGATCGCCTATTGTCACCTTGCAATGATTTGTCACTTTTTGGCAGCTTCAGCCAAATTGATCAAGACAGCATTTGCAGTCCCCACTCACTCGACTCCTCAGCAGTGGCAAGATGTATGATGACAATGGGCCCGATGGCTTGAACTGAATCAGGTCAGGCGGAATTAGAGCAGCCGCTGCCACAACTGCAGTTAGGCCTCCAGCCAGAAGCAGCCTTCTCTGCACTGTACATGCCCAACATTAGATTGCTGCGCAAGCATGTATTGGCCAAATTTACCAGATCATGACAATGTGGTGCCTTCCACCTATTGTGTGATGTCGGGCGCTTTCCGTGGTAGCACCAGCAAGCGCTTCTTTCCAGCCAATTTTCCATCTGTTTACATGGATGGAGCCATGCATGCGATGTTGGTAAGTCTGTAGCCAGGGCACATATGCATGGCACCTTTCTTCAGCCAATACACTTACTGGTTCGCATCTGCATTATTGTACCACTGTACTGCAGAGGGTGGTGAAAGTACAAGCATGCACTTGACTGCCTGGCAAGTTCTACGCAGTGCAAAACGAGGCCCAAAACCAGGCGCCTGGGTGATCTGTCGCCAAGAAAAGGATCGATCACCCTATGAACTATTTGCCAGAAAACAAGTTCAGCATTTCATACCGATGCACTTGATCGGCCCTTGCAAAGCAAGATACATCAGAAGCATATCCTCTTTTCTGTAGAACATAAGCACTGGTGCACAAGCAGCCGCCATGTACTGAATCAAACTGTTGGCTCTGCCATCATCAGCACTAAAATTTCAGCAGGCACTGATGGATCGAAACTGTAAGACCTGTGCTGGAGGAGCAACTGTATTGTTTTTGCCTGCTACAGTGTTATTCTCACAGCGCCGTGCCTTGCCAACTCAGCAGATCGTGACAGGAGCACAGCAACTCATTTGCCCTGGCCCATCTTCTAGAAGTTGGCATACTCATGTTCAACAAATTCAGTTGATTTGATCTCACTTTCCTCAGTTTACAAAGAGCTGCCATTGCAAATAATACATACATACATATGTACAGTATGTTTATTTCTTTTTTTCTTTTTTCTTTTGCAAAGCTATTGCAAACATGGACCCATGCGCAAGCTGTTCCTGACCACTTGTGCGAAATGTTTCAATCTGCGCCAGGCCTGGAAGCCAAATCCTGAAACTTCGTTCAATGCCGTCTTGCTACACAAGGTACCTTCTGTTGGTATTGAAGAACCTACCTTTATGACATCTTGCTCCTCCACGGACAAATTGTAGGATGAGTTCGTCTCATTTGCATTTGAGCCCACAAGAAACTCCATGTCGGTCTCACTAAACCAGTTAGGCCGCTCCGCATCTGCACCACACTCAACAACGTTAAGATATAATTCATTCCCTTGGTCGACGCAGTGAGTGCCGGTCCCATCAGGGGACAAGTTGAGAAGTTTTGGCCACATTGAAGATCCATCAGCACGGGATGAAGACAGACACTTGCTGGTGTCATTGCTCCAGGCAATCCAAACAACAGTGAACGAACATATGTTTGTGCTCAGACTGTGCATACAAAAAGCTTGTACCCATCAATGCCATGCTTCCAATGTTGCAGTAATTTCACCACAATCTAACTGAAGTGATGTCTCTGGACACCCAGAAAGCGCATGCCAATGGGACTGCAGGAACAGCCACCGTGAGTGCAACGAAATAACCGTTGGAAGGTTCCTCTGGATGTGCCTCTTCGTTCACAGGACTACAAGCCTGCGGCAAACTTCGAAGGTTCCTGTCTTTTCCATTGTTGTACTGCTGGTTGTGCTATTTTGATATGTGCTTTGAATCTTCCGAATGTTTAACCATGACGCAAGGCCCCATGTGATCCTTCTGTTCAGTTCCTTTTCCTTTGGGCAGACTCTCTGCCAGCAATGGTACCCTCAATATCCAACATCTGGACACAGTGGATCTATTGCGCAATCGCAAGCTAGATGGGAGCATTGCGCCTGCAACACTCTGTTTCGTGTGCCTGTCCTGTTGAAGCAAGACACAGTGGCTCATAAATACCTTGCTCAGGAGGGGCTTGCATACAGCAGGGCATAAAATTGGTGACTGCATGGATAACCATCTTTGAAGAAGATATGACAAACAAAGTATTTAGCAGGCAATGTCAAGCGTAGGGACTTGAATTTTTGCTTGTTCAAGATACTGTTTCTGCTGATAAGGCACTTTTCACCTGCACAGCATTCTTTGCAACCAATTATCATTGCAAGATAGAACAGAAAATCGCACGTGCTCAGCAAGCCAATCACTTCAACGCCTAGTTATGCTCCCTGTGAAATGGTTTCAGGACTTGTAGCATGAGATTTGAGCTTTGGTTCCACCAAGCGCAGGTGACATTTGAACAAATGGAGAACAAACGTGCATTTGCATCTTTGAGTGCAGGTCATCGCCTTTGGGGGCAGGCGCCTTTGTGATGCTCTGTGGATGCAAAAGTTATCAACTGCGACTTCACAGAACATGAGTGGAGTGCGGAGCCCACCTCCGTAGACTATGGCACTCAGGCGGCTCCCATGGGACTCTTTCTCCCAACAACGTGAATGTGCAAAGGGCTTCTCTCTTGCATATTCTCTTTTACATATTCTGACTTTGGTTTCGAGTTGTACAAGACTGACATTTAGGTTGCAAATGTATTTGGAATTTACTGGCACGGAAAGGAGGCAAGTCTCTTGTGGTGACCTTTCTGAACAACAACAATATGCATCGAGCATGGACATGATGACATGCTTTGCCAGAGGCAGGACAAATGTGGTGTCCATGAGATGCCACCTGTCCATTGTTTAGGGTGGTAGAATGGTTGGATCGAATAAACGCTCAAAGAAGGAATGGCCACTTGCATGCCCGGCACACAAAAAGCCACCAACTCTGCAAAGAACAAAACTACAGTGTGTTCTCACACAAAAGCCTGATATCCCACCTGAGGGACTTGTAGGAAATATGTGCACAAGGACATCTGACAGCTCATTTTCGATCAGGGGAATTTCATTCACGCCTTCTGAGCACAATGAAGTTCTGCACAACAGCATCTGATACTAGTGCCTGCTTGATAAGGAATCCGCGTTACTTGTGTTGACAGTGCAACGGTCTGTTCTGTTTTCCCAACTTTCTGCCAGACCCCTCAGCACAGGGACAACAATGTACTTTTGCACTGAAGGTGAGGTTGGGATTCCATTATGCTTCCATCCTTCGAGTGGAGATACACACACCATACACAAGCTCCGGAGCTCCACGCCTTTTTCTCGCCTCCCCCTGCGTGCTTCCTGTTGGGCCGGCAGCCTCCTTGCTGTCCTGCTCACATGCCAATACCACTTGCTCGTACAGGAATCTTGGCTTCACGATATCTGGCTGTTGATCAATTCAGCACTCTGCATTATTCACAGTGCACGGGTGCACTGTAACAAGACCTTGCAATCTGCGAGAGCATGCCTTTCAACTCCTGGGGTAGTTCCGCCCTTGCACGGCCACTATCCATTTGTTGGGAAATATTCAATCTTGTAAGCCCATTCAATCCGCAGATGCCAGGCCCTCGTTGCATAACCAGATGCCAACATTTCCCATTCACCCCTTTGAGCATTGTGCAGCCGGATCAACGTTACCACTGGAAGGAAGAAAACAAGTTCCTGATAGCGCCACACCATTTCGCTGGCTCGAAACGAAAGGGGATTACATTGTGTCCACAGATGGATGCCAAATTCTGCACGCGATCGATGCCTGGCACAATTCAACACGCCATTTATGGCACTGTCCTGTGCTGATGCATCATTAGCTGACGGCAACGACTCCACCATTCTGCATTGGCTCACAACCGACAGGAAATTCTATCTTCCACGCAAACAAATTCAACAGACCCCAGTCACCAGCCCCAACCACACTAGTCGCAAGCATCCTTCCAAGCTCCTACAAATTGAATCAGAATATATCGCATCATACATTGATACAGAGTCATCACAAATCAATACCAATATCAACTGAACCGGTGTCGCCATGAACCAATATCAATATTGCACATTGAATCAGCAAGTATTCACACAATCGCCACACAATGCAAACCTGCCACCCCCACGTTGCCGTGAGGATTGCCCAGGACCCATCATTTCCGGACATGAACGTCATGAAGGGTACTGAGGACCTAAACCTAACAACCTGAACAACCTAAATCCGAAAATGACCATCATGGCTTTCATGACTTCATGTCCAGAAACGAAGGGTACCACCAAGCTACCTTTCACTGACCAAGGCACTACCAAGGCCCGGAAATGAAGGCCATCGAGGGTCCGCAAATGAAGGCTGACGTTCGTGATCGCCGCCCACCTTCTCCCCCCTGACCGCCGCCAGCTCCTTCCTCAGCTTGGCGGCCTCCTCCTCCGCTACACGCAGCCGGCCCAGCACGTCCTCCCCCATTCCCAGGTCGCCCTTGCTCCCCGGCGTGTTCTCGAACTGCGAAGCCTTGCCCGACCCGCCCATGCCGCCATCGTCCCCCTCGGCCGCCTTTGGCGCCCCGCGGTGGTGCCCGAACATCCTGCCATCGCACCGGGACCTGCGCAGGGATGCGTTGCCGATGCGGGTTGGGATCGGCGGGCATTGGATAGCGGTGATGGGGTGTTGTGCGTCCGGGAGGGGTGGCCTGTGCGGGGCGGACATCGAGGAGGGGGGAGGGGGAGCGTGGGGTGTGTGCGGGTGGTGGGATGGTGTGGCTGGTGTGGGTGAGGGTGCGTTGGTTTCAGCCTGGAGAGCCAAAAGAGGAGATTTTGTGACGCTGGGTCGGAATGCTATTACGTTATTGTATTGACGAAGGCAGGCAGGATCGAGGGGTGGTGGTCCCTGGACGGGAATCGTACGCTCGAGTCCAAAGGCAGTGGTTTACAGCCGGGGCAAAAGGACAAAACAGGGGTTCTGTCCTTTATATTCAGTCCGTTCATCAACGTCCTTGATGCAATTCCTACTGTTTCATCATCTCTTCATGCACTCGGTTGTTAATTATACTCAGTCAGCTGTAGTTTCAACAATGTCGCATTAAACGGCGACACAGAAGAAGCCTTCAGGCTTGGGTGGAACGAGGGGGCTCCTGCGCGAATTACTGATATGGAGACCCCCGCTCTCCGCTGTCGCCACGCCACACAGTGGTGCTCAGTCCGCCGATGCGGCTGTGGCCCTGAGTGAACGGGGCGGTACAAAAACGGAAATAGCACCCGGAACGATGAAGTTGATGCGAACCTCCATGCCCCGCGACTACAAAAGCGCCCTTGCCAACCACCCCCCGGTCGGCACTCTGCGACGGAGAGACTGGCGCCCGCGCTGGGCGCAATCTTCACAAGCCGGAGCCCTGTGCGCACGGGAGCTTGCGTAGCGCTGTGCAGGTGTCGCAGGGCTGGGCATTTCAGCGCAGGCAAGCGGCGGATCTCTGGCTTCTTTCCCACGCGCAGGTCACCATCTGGAAACCACACTGCGCATGCGTGAGAGGATTCGTGGGAATCTCCCTCCCACCATGATCCCCCCCATTAATTTCGCCTTTCGCTGCGGTTGTCGGCGGCGACGCGGAACGCATTCTGCGCTGTTGTAACCGCTGCAGAAGCACCCGGGTTCGTAGCACCGCTGGTGGTTCCACTCATGCAACGCCTCAGGGTTTTGCACCATGGTCAAAGGTCTGCCAGCGGTAGACTCACTTTCGCTAGCCCTATGCCGCCCGTGGACGGGGATGGCTGGCAACGATCCCGACGTCTGTCGCCCCAGTTCGCGACGCCACGATTGATGGGGTAAACGGCGGGGGTGTTCCTTGTTGACTACGCGCGGTACACGATTTATATGATCACCCACAGGAGGGTGGGTGCAAACGCTTCCTCCAATAATGCGCTCGATGCGCGTTCATCCCATCTACCCATCTAGTGGCAAAATTAGTTTTTGCAACCTGTTCGACTGAGTCATGAGCGTACCGCATTGGGGAGTTTCTTCGAAATGGTGAGCCCATTCTCCATCCGTTCCCCTGGCACAAGCGCCCCTCTCACCCTTTTGGATTGATTATGATTATCTGACATACTGGGCATGAGATGTTGAGTCGGAATTCGTGTGGGCATCCCGGCAGGGGCCTTCCTGGTGTTTTGGGCTTGCCATTGCACTCGTAGCTCACAAAAGTCACCACTGCAGCCTTGGCAGCATTTGCTCATGCATGTTCAAAACACTGTTGCTGCAGCTTTGAGCATAGCAAAGGCAATTGCGAACTCGACCCAAGCAATAAACATTCAGTGTTAGCTATATTCCATCAACCTTGACCTTGTGCTGTTTGCAATTCCAGGTGTTGCTCCAGCTGATGCTGGCATAAGATTGTGGCTTTCAAACACAAGTGCATCCCACTTGGTGGGACAGGAGTTTTGGCTCATGGGCTACAAGGCAGGGTGCAGCTGGGCATTAACCCTGCTGTGCGTTGGGCTCACCTTTGCATTCAGGGGCAGCCATGCCAGGTGCTCTGCATCTGCTCAGCAATGCATTTGCCTGGGTGATACTCAGTGTGCACCAAATGTTGTAAGTTACTCCGATAATTATCCTCTTCCAGATCGCTACCGATGCGAGTGCCACCAAGGAACAAGTGTACCTTCTCTGGGAGATCTTGCCGTGCTGCTCGAGGACACTAATGGCATAGTCAAGTCGTTGTTCATCTTCGGTGATCAGATTGAGTCCCTTGAGCCTATTAATGGACTTCTGAAGGAAGTGAGACACGATCTTGTCATTGCAGCAACTTCACTGCGATCGTTACGACCACTTGCTGGGCTACAATTGGTTGGACAAGACTTGAAAGTTCTTGCCAATGAGTTATTGGAAGACTAAATGGCCTGGACAGTGTATCCCACTTGAATGGGACTCTACGAATTGAGTACAATGCCATGCTGAAGAATGTGGATGGTCTGGGCAGTCTTGTCTGGGTAAATGATGAAGTGCGAATCTTTTCCAATGCAATGCTTGCAAACGTGGATGGTCTGGGCAACCTCACCCAGGCGAATTTGGGGATGTGGATAAGGAACAACTCTGCACTTGCGAATCTTGGTTTTAGACAGCTGAACCACATTGTACACTTGGTTGTAGAAGACAACCACTTGTTGTCGAATATTGATGGACTTAGCAGCATCACCAGGGTGTCGCACTTGCTAAAAGTAAGCAATAATCCCTCATTGGCAAATTTGGATGGTCTGGGTAATGTTACCAGTGTCAATGGTACGTTGAAGATCACGTCCAATGCTGTGCTCACCAATGTGGACGGTTTGAGGCACATAACCAATGTGGCTGGAGCTTTGGCAGTGTGTGGCAATCCTTTGTTGGCAAACGTGGATGGTCTGCTTAACGTAACCAGGGTGCCTGGTGCTTTGGTAATCACTGGTAATCCATCGCTGGAAAACGTGGATGGACTGGGTAGTATAGTGAAGGTGATTGGGACTGTCGTTATCAGCCACAATGACAATCTAACCAATTTGGATGGGTCCAGACATGTCACTCACGTGGGTGGAGGCATGAGGATTGAGGCCAACAGAAGGCTTGGCCATTTGGATGGCCTCGTTGGAATCACTCAAATGAAATGGAAGATGTGGATCAAGGGCAATGACATTCTTGAGAATGTAGATGGCCTGAAAAATATTAGACATGTTGATGGGAGCTTGCTAATCCACTCCAATCCAAAGCTCCAGAATGTTGATGGATTGCGCGAAATCAGGCAAGTGAATGGGCATTTAATTGTTGGCAGTGGCACATCTGTCATCAAGTCCTATTGGGATTTTCAAGATGGTGCACTTTCACTCTATGGTAGAGAAAGGAACCACTGGAGTCAGTTGCTTGGAGTCGATGAGCAAGAAATTTGGGCAAGGCCAGACAGAGTTTCTGCACATTTCGATAGTACGGGGAAACATAAGGCGCAAGTGAGTGGGGATTTGGTGATTCTGAATAACGTAAATTTGCAGAATGTGTGTGGCCTGGGCGGAATTACTCGGGTGCAGGGGCATCTACTTTTCTCTCAAATGCGGATCAGTGGTAGCATAGTCTTTAAGAGCATTGCTGACGTCCATGGAAGCATCATAATCGATGGTGTTGTGTTTGACAAATATCCTTTGTGGTCACCAGTTGATGCCCAGTGTGCCTCCCCATATTTTTGGCAAGATACGCACTTTCTTCAGCCTAGTTTGCTATTGCCACGGCTGGCAAATGTTGGCGGATCAGTAATCGTTGAGGGCAATGAAGGGTTAGTACTTCCCCTGTCAAGTCTGCAAACGTTTTGCTCAAACAGCACTGCAAGATGCGGCATGACAATTGACAGCAATGAGTTTCATTGGTATGCTGGTGGATCCCTCAACTTCAGCAGCCTCAGGGGCAGCCTCAACGGGACTATTTCAGTCACAAGAAATGGGCAGCTGAACAGCACTCACAGCTTTGGACGGTTGTTGTCACTGAAACGAACGGAGGGCCTGGGACGATGCGGGTGTGCTGATGGCGGCCTGACCATTGCATTCAACCCAGATTTGGAAGCCGTGCATGGATTTGACTTTCTCGAAAGGGTGGAGGGAAATGTAGCAATTTTCAACAACCCAAGTTTGGAATACATCAATTTAGGGAAACTTCATTATGTTCAAGGAGCAACAAGGATCAAAGCCAATGGTGGGAAGATCGACAACTTTGAAACATTCGACAGCCTCCCCCACAGTCAGCCAGGCTGTCGATTGCGGAGAAATGACGTGCCAAATTCAGCTCATCTGGTCACCGGCTTAATGCACGAACTATGCACAGTGGAGATTTTGACTCCCACACTTGTGGGATTTGCCATCGTTGCCATGTTGATGCTCATGTCCGTGTTGCTTCTCTATTCACTTGTATCGCATTCTCATTCTCATCGCTTTGAAACCTTATCATTTGGGCAAGCGAAGGAAATGTTTGCATCCCATCTGTTGGCACTAGCTGATATCTTGTCTGACATAGGTTTTATAGTCACTGTCTTCGTTCTGTGGACGTCCAAGACAACTCGAGGAATGGTAGGTGGTGAAGTCGTTCAGGATGGGAACCATGTCGAGCTCCTTGTTATCGGGATTTTGAGTGCTGTAGTGTTGTTGACGGCTCAGTTGTTTGCGATTTCCTCCACATATGTTGGATTGAGGACAATACGTGCAGATACAGACGCAAGGCGGGACATTTCGCTCCTGGACCACCTTAAGGAGGAAGGACACATGAGTAGAGGGGATTGGCTTTTGCTGTTTCCTGGCGTTCTGTTTTTCGACATGGAGGTCATCAAGTACTTGCCATTGGGGAAGATGCGCACCAAAGGCAATGGTCATGGGGCTGTCAGCGAAGGCTTTCCACACAAGTACTTTGCCCGAGCAGCGCTTCTTGCGCGTCTGTTGGAAGATTTGCCTCAATTAGCGCTTCAAATAGCGTTCATTTGTGTGATTGAAGAAGATGATGGATGGGTCATCACTGGGACAATGGCGTCGATGACGCTTTCTGTGGCTGACGTCATGGTGAAGCTTGTGTTTCCGTTGCTGATGAAGCGGTGGGCGTCTAGTGGGCACCATTATACGCGGTTTGATGCAATGGCAAGGAAGTGTCGACAATGTCAGTAGAACATCCCAGGAGGCGCACCGCTTGAGAGGGTTCATCAATTGTGACTCAAGCCACACGCCACTTGCGCTGCTCGTGCCCACCTGACTCTATTGTGGACAAAGGATTTGGATAGATACAACAGGAAAGAGGGTTGTATTGGGTGTATTGTCGACGTGATACTCTGCTATTGAAATGTGATGGAACAACAGGGGTTGCCTTTGTAATTTCCCATTAAAGAAAATATGGTCACATTCGCTGATTTCAACAGTCTGTTGATTCTGAGAATCGACATAAGGAGGAAAGATACTCAAAAACGCCGCAGATCAGCTGGAAACAACGCATGACTTGTTCCCAAACCAACTGCAAGTGTTCGATGTTCAGAAGAGGCCTTAAAATGTATCAATTTACAACAATCAAGGGTTTCTGCCTCGCCGTTTCTCAACCCACTGAAATGAGCCCAACTTTGACTATTTTTTGTCCTCCAAAACCACCTAGAAATTGAATATCACTGTCACATAATGTTGCTGAATCATCCTTGTATCAACATGAGGCTTCACGCTGGGGGGTGGGGTTTGTTAAGATGGCGTTACAGAGTAACGAGGCGAAGCCCTCCTTTTCCACCAATGTTGCAGGCGCTATAGGAGGGAACAACACAAGGCACAAAAACAGGAGAGCACATTGTTGGTCCACATATCGAGCGCAATAGTCACCCACAGTGTTAAGCTAAGCACATAATCTCCACAGGAAAATCACCAGGAGACATAACAGCGAACGAAATCAAATAGAAAACTCCAGAAAACGAGAAAAATCAGGAAAGTGCAAGTCAGCCGCAGCATAGACACCGACCCCAGAAACAACCAGAAAGACAACCCGCCAATGCCCAACAAACCAGAACTGGCATTGCCACCCATATCCAGCCACTTTGGAAATTCCACCTGCAAACTGTGGGGCCAAATGCCCAGCTCCAAAGGCTCTAGACAAGCAGCAAGGTCGGGTAAAACTCAACCCAGCTACCTGAAATGAGGGCATGCAAGCAGTAGTCTCATCTCCAAACGGCCCTGATAGCCGCAGCCAAAAGCGCCTCAAAAACGCCACGAAGGCACCTTTCTCCAGTCCAATTGCGAACCGGATATACCGTGGTAAATCCGCACCCCTGGAAAAGCATTAGGGACAGGTGTCCCGTACAGCGCACTCTTGGCCCGCGACAGAGCGACCTTATCCTGCAGTGTACTGAAGTGCACAGTCACCAGACGTGGACGATCTGGTGAAAAACGCCTCATGCACTCCACATCTGTCACCGCAAGTGCATGTCCGACCAGCTCGGGCTTCCCAACAGTCATGGAAATAATATTACTGGCTGCACCAAATCGGCGACTGCTTGCACCAAGTCACGTGCACACTTTGTCCTAACCTCAATTTTAGGGTTAGGTTTAGTTTCAGGGTGAGTTTTAGGGTTAGGGTTAGGACAGGTTTAGTTTTAGGTTTTAGGTTTTAGGTTAGGTTAGTTTGGACGGAGTTGGACATGATGTGCACGTGACTTGGTGCAAGCAGTCACCGATTTGGTGCAGCCAGTAATTTTATGCCACAGTCATGCCTGCCTCCACCACCGGCTCTGCCGGCGAGTTGGCGGGGCCTCGCATGTAGACGTCGCGGTGCCAGAGCTTCGCTTGGACGTCTAGGAGCTCGCCCAAGTGGGCAGGCCGCACTGAGGCAGCCGCGTGGGAGCACCGCCGGACGGTGTCCGGGTCGAGCTATGCGCATGGAGGGGGCGCGGGAGCTCCGGGGCGGGCAGAATCTTGCGGCAGGAGGGCCAGGTCAGCCGACGAGGCAGGGGAGCGTAGATGGAAGCGCCTGGCCTCGGTGCGCAGGCGTTTGCCCGGCGGGGAAGAGTGGAGGTGGCCCCGGATGGCAGGGCCACAACATCCGGGGTGTCTAAGGGGGCCGGGAAGGCGCAGCAGCGCTGGGCAAGGGCGACTGGCGGCTATAGCGGGAAGCGGGGCGGGTGAGGAAGCCCTGCACCAGGCCCGAAGACGGGCGCATACTCTCCATGAGCCCCACAGGTTCGTGCATCGCCGGAGGGGCAGCCCGGACTGCTGCCGCCACTTCCGCCTCACAGTGCGACATCAATCGTACAATGAGCTTCAGCTTCATGTCTTGGGAGTTTCCGCGCAGGCCGGCAGCATGGCAAGCGTCCACCAGGACTTTCTTGGTGGAACCATAGAGGCCCCGGATGTGGCGCTGCAGATCAGCTTCGATGGCGGGCACAGGGCCACCATCAGAGGTCAATTGCCCCCCCGAGACCGAAGTCCCGCCGCGAGAACATCACCCCGAGCTTGCCCTGCCAGAGGCCTGCTTGCCTCGGCCACCTCCACGTCAGAGTCCATGGCGCTGTGAAGCGAACGTAGGGTGGGGGGGGTCTGAGCTTAACGTCAAATTGATGCTAAGCGCAACAAAATTGACACAGCATCTTCCCCAAACACGTACCACAAGATATCGAGAGTATGTGGATGGCCGATTGGCCTAATGGGCAGCGTGTAGCCACAATTGCTGGCAGTCCGATTCAAAAAATGCACAAATGGACGACAACAGCTGGGTTGAGGCTGTCCTTTCTTGTTGTACACAGAAAACTACATGAAGTTGCACTCGCGCATTGTGAAGTGCCAGACCGCGACAGACCATTAACCGCTAAAGTTACTTGAAACCGACCGAGCCTTGCTGACACAAGTACCGCAGCTGCTTTGGGATTGAAACTATGTTTACAGATGAAGTTGAGGCACGGTCACATCTCAGATCCAACTTCCCACAACGAAGCCAGACCCACACATCCCCATCCCAGGACTTTCTACCTACATGGCCCCAGACCGGCTGGGAAATCTTGGCGTTTGAACTTATTGCCAAGGCCGCGTCCTCAAGCAACCAATAGGCGAGGACTGGCGGCTGCGCTATGGAGGCAAAACAACAAAAGAATTTGGGCTGCAGCTGTCCCTTCGCCAAACCAATTCCCCCATCCCGCTCGTTCATCTCCTGTGAAGTTATTGCCTCGACCGCCAATTGTGGAAACTCAGCTACGGACGGCTCCCTTTGCACAACATGGGCGAGCCGTCCCTCTTCATTGGAACAGTTGAAACTCGAAGTCGGAATGGCAAGCCGCCCATCCTTCAGACAGGCGTGTATTGCCTCTCACTCGCGTTCTGGAAACTTTAGAGTCCCCACTCAGTTGGTCGATCAACAGCTGCCGTGCCACTGTGCTATTGCAAACTGATCACAGACACTGCTTTGCTCGGGCAAAGTGAAAAGCTGACAGCTACCTCATTGGCTTGTTCTGTGAAACATGATGGCGATGCTATTGCGGGGCCCTGGGCTAGCCGCTGCGGGCGTCGTCATTGGGAGGGATCCAGCCCCTGAGCAATTACATAAACGGATTAGGAGTTAATAGATGCATAGATTTTGTTCGCGATGAATATCAGATTTCAGTGAACCGATCATGGACAGTGCTTTCGCTCCGGCGAAATAGGCAGCTGACGGCTACCCCATTGCGTTGTTCTGCAAACATGACGATGATGATGATGATCTTGCCCTAGAGCATTTCCAGAAATGCGTGGTGCAAATGTCGAGGCTCAAGCACTTCCAAAGCACTGATAAGTTCCAGAAAGGCATGATGCAAATGTCAAGGTTTAAATAACGGTATCCTGTTGCTTCGATCGGTTTGTGTTGCACTGGTGGACCACAACCCGCCTGGGGCGCAAGGGAACAGAGGCAACCTCATTGACTACGCAGGCGGGCACTGCTGTCGCTCATCAACAACGCGTCGACAAACGGAGTTGCCATTCCAGTTGCCCGTACAGCACGCACGACGTTATAACAAAACGACCATGTCGCAACACATTGAAGTGCAACGCTACAGCACATTCTGCATACCAATCTACCAATGCCCCCCACAGAGCTCAATGTGTGCGATGGGTGTATTCAATGTCGTCCAACATCGCCTTCTGCTGGATGGAAAGCCGTTCTTCTGCCAAATCTTCACGACTGTGATCAGCGAGAACGCAAACCAAACAATAGCTTCGAGGCTGACAAACACAAAAGCCTGCTCCGCTGCAAGCCCACAATCACCATAGACTGCCTGGACGGCCAGTGGCAAGGCCGTGGATGCCATCCACTACAGAGAGCGTCAGAGCGTGGGGTTTGGGGAGCAACGACGCACAGGCGTATTGCGTTGACGCCAGATTGTTGCCAATGCTTCAACACAGCGCCAAATGCGGGTTGTTGCTGACGTTTGTTGACGAACGTGCATGCCTGGTGGATCGACAGCGGGAATCCAATTGTTGTTATAAGTTTGTCTCTTCCCTTTGCTGAAATCTGAAATCTAACCACATGAACCAGTGCTGCGCAACCCAAGCCATGGACAAGATTCACGGTGAGGATTTGCAGCCCTAATATAGGGCTGCGCTGGTTGGGCGAGATGAAGAGGAACACGCGTTTTGACAACGGCACTCGATTGCCAAAATGCGGAGCGGAGGAGCCAGCATCAGTCGGCGCACCTCACTCTGAACACAGTCTTTATATCATTCAATTATACGTCGCACTGCGTCATCTCTATTAGCGTCAAAGCGCACTTCACCGTGACGTCGAAGCGTTTCCAAATAATTCGAAACCCACCTCCGTCGAGCAGATGCCTTGACCATGTCCACCTGGCCATTCGACAGCGGCAGCAGCTGGCTTTTGGACAGCCTCACGACGGTCCCCACTTTACGCAGGTGGGCTTTGTAGTGGTCCAGCTCGACGTCGAAAGACGGGTCCGAAGTCATGACCTTGGCGTCGGGCCTCTTGCCTGCCGCGGCGTCTGCCTGGATCGCGTCCAACACCTCGCCTTTAAATATGAGCGCCTTTTTAATACGGCGGACAAATGCTGTAATACTGAAACACTGAATTACAAACAAGAAAGCATGCGAAAAACAATGTACGATACACAACATTGAAATAAAAAATGCACGTAGATCTGCAAATTGACAAAGATGCGGACCAACGTCCGCGTGCATGTAGAGCGATACAAGAGCAGTTGGCTGCATCGGCTCATCTCGCATTGCATCAGGCGTGTGCAACCCAATTGACGAAACGTGCCAAGACCTGATAAATCACGGCCCTTTCAAACTCCGTGACAAGTGAAAATTCCACCTGTTGGATGGCGCAGCCACTGCAAAATTCTATCAGTGTTCGCTTGTGGACGCTGCTGTCTTGCCGAGTCGAATGCGGCGACAATTTTATTGCCACCCTCAAAAACTGGCTTGGACCATTTGTCTGGACAGCAGATCCCCGTATAGGAGAACAACTCAAACCCAAAACGTTAAAAAACCCGGCGTCCGAAGGCAGCGGGGACATGGACTGCCCAGGTCTCGTCTGCACTCCTCCTGCGCCTTTGCTTGCAAACAACAGCGTGCTTTTCTTAGCCGGAACATCCAGTGGCATCGACATCCTTGACCATAGCAACGCCCTGCTTTGGAAAGCTCATTCCTCAGCCAAGTTAGGTTTGCATTCCTCTGATCCATTTCTGCAAGCGCACAGCGTCGGCGTTGCAAGTTCACTCATCACTCCTGGGAAACCTTCGGCAATTTCATAATGTCTCTAACTGCGTTCAAATTGTCTTAACACGGTACCAATTCATGTTGTCCCAAACCCGCCTTTGGTGCCAACTTTCACCAGTGCTGCTACTGGAGGTTATTAGGGCTACATGCGGTTTGCATTCGCGAAACCAACGGCACCTGCGTGGACGCCTGATCACCGCTGCTTCCCTCGGCCTGCATTCCCTTCAGCTTCTGCTTCAGTTCCTTGTTTCTCAGCTTGTAGTAGAAATTGTCTTTGCTGAGCTGCTCAGCCTGCTGTTTGTAGAATGCTGCTTCCTGCTCAGCATCTGGGAGCAAGATGGCAGGTCAGATGACCGAATACCCATCAGTGCACACCCAAGTGTCATGCGAGTAACAGCCAAATATTCGATACATAGTACACCTGTAGAGTTGATTGCATGGTAGAAACGGCATATGCATTGCATGCACATAGGGTGTGTAACATTGATGTGTATATGGCATATTCACATCAAAGGTTACATATACTGTGTGCCCTTCATTGCCCATATGGTGCACAGGGGCCATTCTATACAAAGCTATTGTGCAGCGACATGTTCGACAGGAAATTTCTTCAAAGTGCCTTGCATGGAAAGCTATTTTCAGAGAGTGCTTGAAGCAGTCCATTGTGCCTACTTGGGCATTGACATCGCAGCAGCTGCTTGACCAGACTCATCCATTGCTGCACTGGAAATTTGCAGCAGCCAAACAAATAACTACAGTTTCCTGCCCTGAAAAGTGAAGCAGCTGTCGACAACAGTGACACAAAACAGTCCACTCTGCGTGACTTCGTTGTGCACTTCAACAGCAATCCACCTCTGAATATCGTGCATCAGCATTCTCCCGGGGTTAAAATAAGGCCAGGACTTGCGATTCGGACCGTGCTGAGCTCATTGTGTTGTTTTGCAGGTGCAGGTGTCCTTTCATCATCAGCAGAATTGACACAGCCAGTTGTCCAACCTGTGCATGATGACATCCCAGGGCTGGCCTCGCCTCCGTTGCCTCTCCCAGATGCACTCCCATCCACACGGCCAGGCAGGGGCAGTGGCTGCTCCCTTGATAGCACCTTGATCTGCCTCAGGAGGCCCTGCACCTTGACAGCATGCTCCCTCTGAACTTCTCGCAGCCGGCGCTCCAGCTCCTTGTGCTTCACCTTCAGGTTGCTTTCTGCCACGTCCACTTGGTGGGTCTTGTCCACCACAGCAGCCTCCAAACGGGCAATCTGAAAGGACAAGTGCAGGTCACACAAGTCTCCTATTGGACACCATTGCCAGTATCCCAGGTTGTAGGAGTACAGACGTTCATCTCCATTCCAAGATTCATCAGCATATGAACAAAACAGCGCCCCTATTCCTAGGGCCGATGCCGGGTGGTGCGCACATCTGCCAGTGCTTGTTCACCGAGGTTTTGTTTCCCAGTGTATTCTTGCAGATTGAGTCCTGCTCTGACCCATGGTGATACAGCGATACTGAAATATGGCAAAGCAACACAGTTTCTAGTCATGTACCAAATTCGCTATATCCCATATTCTGTATTCCATGTATCCCTATTTTCCCGTTGTATGATTCTAGTTGACAATGCCGTGCACAATGCAATGCACACTGTTTTGCGCTGTGTTATGTTGCAGGCAAAATGAGCATAGTTCAGCAACTGGTGTGGTCTAGATACGATCATTACTGTGGATAACAGGACAGGACAGGACTGGGACAGGACACTGGTGGCGAGACAGGGGGATTCACAAACTGCCCACCTTTTCAAAGATGATGAGCCATACAAGGCATCCTTGCAACAACGCACCAGCAGACAGCTGGAATAACATACCCCCATCGACTGCCAAACTTCCAGCTACTGAAAGGGACCACTGTTGCTGACTTCATGCACTGTGCGCAAGGTGGCATACTTAAGCTCCAATTGGAGCCAATGCCTCAAACACTCATGAGCAGTGATTGATGCACATGTACGAAACACCTCTCAGTCTTCAATGCATTGATATGATATGATGCTTGACATGATAAAATGCGACACGATACAACACAACATGATGAGAGCAATCAGTCCTGCCACCCTCTGTGCTGCTACTGGCAGCCACCCCACGTTCACATGCACTGTCCATTTGCTTTTCACATCATTCCATACTTCCCATCAAATCGCAAAAAAATGTACTTGGGACCACATCATGCTCTCACATGTGCCTTTGGCCTTCAGCATGTTCCATGCAGAATGCTGGCAAAATTCTGCTTTGACTACCCTTGACCACCTGTGAATCAAATTTGCCATGCACCCTGACCTCTGGCTTCGCCCAGGAAACGCAGCAGCAGCGATTCGTCATAATTCAGCAAAAGAAACAAATGAGCACATTGTTTCTCAACATGACAACTGAGCTCCAGGCTGCAGTCCCTTCCCACCTTGTCTGCTTTGTGCTTCTGCTCCTGCAGCACCTGCACCAGCTGCATGAGGCAGTGCTCAAGCACACCATGCGCCTCTTCGGAGCTCAGACATGCCACGCAGCACTGGATGCCCTCTGCTGCCAGGGAGGCGCTGGACACCATCCTCAGTCGCTCTGCAATGGCATCATTCAGGTACTCCAGTTCGGCGCTGAGTATGTCGACACGATCGTCCAGGGCAGAAAGCTCCTGGTGCACAGGAAGACGTCGATTTGCTGCTGTCAGAGGGTGGAAAACTGTGCCCAGATATGATTTGATTGCCTGTTCTGGGGTGTGCCATTGGCAGCTAGGCTGGCCCAAAGCTCTGTCGACTGAAAGGTGTGGCACCTCCATGCCACTGCAGATGCAGTTGTAGGCTGTTGCTTTTTAACCTTGGTGAGCTGAGCGATGGTGTGGGGAACAAAAGAAAGCACAGATGGCAAGACTTGTGCGAGCAAACTCACAGATTGGGGAGGACACCAACTGCAGGTAGTCTTTGTTGAAGTTTCGTTCATCATCAACAACTTGTTGCCAACTACTGAATCTTGAAAGGGTGTACCAAGTCTCAATACTCTGGAGTTCTGAGCCACACAACATGGCCCATGATTTCTGACCAATAATCTCTTTGTCACGATTGCAGCGGTGGCACATCAATTCCTTTGAGTATTCCCAGAATAATTTCGAAGTTGCCGTAACTAGATGTTACATACTTAGCCATCACCAGCCATATCAGAACGACCATTATGGCCATGTGAGTATCCCAGATGTGCAGTGCTAAGTGTAGATTCACTCAATGAAGGGCGCAAGTACAAGAACAGTCATCAGAAATCCAGCAATTGTTCAGGATGCCAAGATCAATCCACCAAAGCACAAATTTTGCACATCCATTTTCTGCATGTGTTGAGGAGCAATGGACACTGTTTGGAGTCACCACAAGTCTACATTCCAAAGTTTTTACCCACACTGTGTTGGCAAATGGCATGCAAAGCACCATCGCTTGTTTCAAGGCGCTCTCTCTTGCAGTGTCATTGATCTGGGGTCTGGGAGCGCATGGGGAAGTAGCTGTTTGAAAGTAGTGCAACGTTTATCACTCCAGCCAACTCACATCTACATATTTTCAGACCACATGTGCACCGCAAACAACATGCGTGCAATGTTTCACAAGTGTGAGGCCCTCCTGTGACATACCATTTCACTGTCTTGGGGCTTGCTGACCAACAGGCTTTTCCTGGACTTCTCGAGGGCCTTCAACTGATTGTGAGAAATGATCAGCTTCCTTGCTGCTTCAGTATCCCCCTGCTGTGCTGAAGGCTTCAGAGTACTGCTCTCCTGCTTCAGTGCTCTCATTTGGCCCTCCAGCTCTGCCAAACGACGATCTGTGCTGTTTTCCATGCGCATGTGCTTGAGTTCAAGAAGGGAGCGATTCTGATGACATAGGACAGAGCCAAAATGAGCTTGTTTACACGAAGAAAATATTCAGGACAATGGCATGCAAGCAAAAGTGGAACCATCCCGCAAGGCAGACTTGTTTACAACATGCTGCTTCAGGAGCATCCCGTGCTGTGAGAATATGTTGCAGTGGACATTATACTGCATATAGGTTCATTATCGCCTGAAAGAGAGTTTTTTGATGATCTGCCAGTGTTTTCTTGTTGAAAGCCGATTGTTTGGCTTGGACACATGAACCTGGGCAGTAGCTGGTCGATGGCAGGAATGGTATGCAGCACCTGCAGCGCAGGGTTCCAAGGGTTCCAAACTTCAATCAATCACAAAAGTGCACCTGCACAACTATGAAGTCTGCTTGACTATCAGCACTTCTTTATGCACAGAGTGAAACTGACTTTGCCCTCGGGACAATAGTAATGGCATACTGTATGAATCTCATGTATGTACGTTCTGTATGTAGCTCTGGATGTTCGTAGCCAAACTCCAGCAATATGTGGCACACTCTGCCCTCCAGATGACCCCCCATACACAGCATGCCCATTTCTGGTGACCTATGGTGGTTTCCCAGTGCTAAAACTGTTTGGGTTGCTAGGAGGCCCATTATGGTGCCTGAAAATGGCTCCACTCCTCAACAGCACATTTAGGTACTGAACCGCAAGTCTTTCAACATTTTGCCACACATAAGCACAAGTTTTCAGCCAAAAAATAACTTCCCTATACATACAATAGGGGCTCATTTCCGTATCTGTGCACTCATTTGACACCTACTGGCCAGAGACAGAGACATGCACTTTCTTGCAGTTGGACTCCATGTGCACCAATAAACATGCACAGGGCACAGACACACCTTTATGATGTTGTCCCTCTCCTGCAAAACCATCTCCCTCCTCTTCTTCAGCCCCTGCAGCTCCATCT
>CAJHUC010001946.1:0-37705 GCA_905146915.1 Ostreobium quekettii
TGTCGCACCATGCTCGCAAAAATTGGAGTCAAACGAGCTTGATGCTCATAAATGCCAGGGAAGCTTCCCCACAGCTTCCTTGGATGCCTCCCACTGCTATGAATACTTATACTGCCCTTGATACTTTAGGTAGCTGGTAGTACGCCACACGCTCGCCCACTGCACCAACGGCGTGTTCGAAGTACTCCCCGCACCCCCTTGGCTGTGTTCCAGTACTTAAGGGGGCGTTGTATTACCACCGTACCCACAGTAGTACATTATGGTGGCGATACAGCGCCGATCGCCCGCCCCCCTCGGCGATTCCCACCGCCTACACCTCGCGTGAGGCAGTCGCGGTCGCGTGGGGCGCCGGTACGATCGGTCATCCACATCAGGGCACGCCGGCCCCGACCGATCCGCCTCTCCCGCGGTTACGTGACTCCTGGCCCAGACCTCGTACGTGTCACGCTGGCCATCAGCTTCTTCCCATCACGAACCCCGCCGACACGCGTCACTCTCCGCGATGGAACAGATCAGCACGCGTGTGCTCCACCCGCGACCGACATGCGAGCTGTCACCTCCCCACCATGGCGCCCCGCAGCGCCCCATCATGATTGGCGCCCGCCTGCGGGGATTCCATGCACACCGAAGCCAGATTCGCCCCGCCCGCTGCGCCATGACTCACAAGCGCAACGCAGCGAGCAAACCCAGGAGCGCCAGCTCACATGTCCGCCCGAGACCTTCCCCCACACGGCGATCAGTCATCGCCATGCCCGCCACCATCACCTGCTGCGACACCGAAGCGATTCGGTGGTCGATCCCGCCGTCTGTCAGCGATGCGGTCGTTCCGATGCCAGAATCCGCCACGCGAGAGGGCCGGTCGTAACCCCTCAGTCCACCAGACCGACCAGCAGGCACATAGAGACGAAAACCAAGCAAATCGTACGGTTACAACCGCCAGGACTTGCTGTCCGGGGTCCAGCCTGCCCCCTGGCGTGGGCAGCCCCCTTAAATAGCCAGCGAGAGGCGACAACCTGCCTCACTCGCTCCCAACGCGATTCCACACGAAAACGTTCTGAAGCTCTCCATGAAACCGTGCAAAAACTCCTTCCGGAACTGCTCAACAGATCGCCATATGAAAATGAAGTTCGACCAGCCCTTCAACCTCCCATGCACACCCTCTTGATCCAAAAACTCACAGCACATGATGCACCCCCCTCTCAGTCCGTCTGGCTGCGAATTCACATGTTCCAAGGTGCGAATCCAGACTGAAATCTGCATAAATTCGCAGCAAGACTCAAACCACAAATCCAAGAGCTGCGCCTGAGGTCGCAGAACTCCAGGAGGCCACAAAACTCAAAAGAGGGCAGCGGGGTGGCATGGCATCCGCATGGCGCAACCTTCCATGTCCCCAGTTCCTCCATCGTACCCCTCAACGATTAATGATAATCTGGGTGAATTTTGGCAGCGTTTCCCCAGTACATTGGGTACTTTGCTGCACATTTTGTCTCCCTTTTCCTTGTTTTCTTTTATAGTATGGTGGGCCCTGTATTCTAACGGTCTTTCTGACCTTTTCTTTCTCACTTTTTGATGGCCTTTTAATGCAAAGATGACTTGTGAAACGAGTTATTTTGCAGGCACATCGAACAGGGTGATGGGACGGACCCAAGGCACCAATCCGAATGAGAGTGACGCAGAGGTTCCGAGGTGCCGGACTATGGCCGGCATTTTTTATGGCGGGTTTCGATATCGATTTCGAAATTTCGATATCGACATTGGGACACGGGCAGAATGTCCCTTGGCCAAATTGTCGCTCGCCCGATCATCCAGGTGCAGGGGAGTGCGAGGCAATGGATGGTGTAGGTCCTGCACTGCAAGACATACCAAGTCCCTAGCCGGGTAGGGCTGAGTGATGTGCAGCACAGGGGATTCCTGGGGTGGTGTGTTTTTTGGGGTGCTTTCTTCCCGGTATATTCGTGTTTTTCAGGCGGTGGTTACCAATGATGACTTTAGCCAGGTGAAGGGTAACCGAACCCCTGATGAGACTTGTGGGAACTGCATAACGAACCACGACCCTTGAATGGCAGAAGTCTCTTTTCTTGAATATACTATACATTTATGAGTCAATGATGTGTTGTATTGGGCCATCCGTGGGTCATGAACGCAATAGCATTTTCCTCCACGTGAAAACCATGCAAGAACACGGACCATAGTACGTGCAGCAACATGTCGCTTTGCTTGTTGAAGACAAACGGAACTGACAACATTCTACAAGGAAATCAGAAGAGAGAAGGAAGAATATTTCAAGAAGGAAATCAGTGGCATCCTTGAACAAAAACTTGTGGGCGCCCAAGTGCCAGTGGCTATCTTCTCATAATGAAACAATGACCAAAACGCACCATGAGAATATTTGCCATAAGGATGTCTTGATGTTTTGCAGACAAGCTACAGCGCTGTGCTCTTTGCGGCAAGTTTGTAGGGCCAAAGCTGGCACCGTTGATCGGTCACAAAGCTCATAAGAGCAGTGCACGCACTCCAGAATACAAAAGGATTGCAGCACCAACCTCCAATGGACACGGTGATTGACCAACAAGGTTGCAACACATTGAGCACGTGGACACGTGCAAGCAGGTGAGAAACCAGCATTGCTATGCATCATTGGTACTGGGAATGCGTCTCGGAGTGCGATGGATGTGGCTGCATGCCGGAAGACCATCCCATGCTGCACATCGTTGCCGCAGCCATGCTCATGCCTGCTAGCATTTGAAACTACTCCCTGGATTTATCTTTTGGGCCAAACTGCTGAAAAGGAGTCACACCAGCTGTTCCTGTGCGCTGGTGTTCGAAAAATTGATCCTAACTGGCATTTTGGTGACACCACATGTAGCTGTGGGTGGCCTCTCTTTTTCCTCAATTTCTGGAGATGCTCTACTTAACTGCTGGCTGCTGCACAATCATGGCCAACCAACATTTCAGCCGCAAAGGCAGGGCTCCACGATGGACAGGTGATGGCAGCATTGATACTGGCAAGATACAGGAAATGAATGGTCCACATCTTCCTCTATTTTTTGCGGGCCTGACGGAGATCTTCGGCCATGGCCACTGTTTCTGCAGGCACCTGCACAACACAGCAAAGGATTGGGCACTGGAGTTGCCAACAGGACTGGTGCAAAGGAACAGCCACAGCCAAAGGAACGTAGAGATGACCAAGTCAACAGTGTAGTACAGACTGGCCTCTGGCACTATTAACACCAAACACAACTCAGAGAATAGCAAATGAACGGAGACAGTGGCACGAAATTCGTGTGTAAATTCATGTACTTTGCTGCTGGCGCAGCTCTACGGCTGCCACCCGGTTTTCCCAATTCGGGCTTCAAAACATCGACCTGACAGCTGTAGTAGCATTCACAACAAATAGCCTGATGATGTTGTGCCTGATGCCCAAACCCCATTGGCAATTTCTCAACACTTTTCTCATCATTGCCATATGCAAAACAACCTCATCCACAAATTACCTTGTCCAACAACTGGCTGATGGCATCCATGGCTTCCTGTGCGAGCATTGGAGATGCCAACGCTTCAGGTCGTATGCCACCTCCAGATCTATTCAAGACCTTGCCCACTGCAACAAATATGGGTTCGGCGCCCTGTGGAACAGAAACATTCCTCCCCTCAATTCACTCTGAGAATCTCTCCCTCTGCCTAGCACTCTAGCTCCAGCATCTCACTCTTATACAAGGACAAACCAACAAAAGCTCAAATTCAGGCAGACTTTCATACCCCTCTGTTCGCCTCGCCATCAGCCACTCCACCATATGCTGCAGACAAGGTGCCTTCTCTGTTAGTTCCCAAAACAGCAGCTGCCACTGTGGGCGCTGCTGGACCAATCTTTTGCAGCCGCTTTGCCACGCCCGGCAGGTAACGATTCGACATCCTCCTCTCCTCACTGTCCATGGGCGTCTCTGACACATTCTGCAGGGCACCATGCAAATAAGGTCAACGGCTTCATTGCCATATGCGCCATACTTAAGCTGTTCCTTTCCTGTATGGCTTTGCCTGCAAGTAACAGTTTCATCCATGACAAAGAGCACTGCATGTGTAAGTCCACTGTGTCATTCCTTCCAACCTGCAGTTCTCTGTCTCAAACACACACACACACAAATGAGCAAATGCTGCCAGACACTGCATAACATATATGATACCTGATTCCAATCCAAGCAAGTGGCTGGGCTTGTTCAGGATGTTGCTTGGAGGGCACCCTATGGTAAAGGCAGGAACAATATTGCAGTTGGACATGCACACAACCTATCGACATGGAGGGCAATAGGTGCATAATGGGCAAAGCAGATCGACAGATAGCACTTGCAGACCAGCAGCACACCGTGGTTGTTGCACCTTAGGCTCAAAAGGGGGACAACAGACAACAGACAAATAGGTGCATGACTGCAACAAACGTGTGTTGGGCAATGACCTTGTGAAACAGACTGCTGAAGCAGGCAGACTCAATCTCCGACACGAGCAAGCCATGACAAACTCCTTTCTTGACTGCCCACAAGAAGTTCAACAATCTCTTAGCAGTTGTCCTTCAGTTATCAAGCTTTCAGTGGCAACTGTGCTCCCTGCCATCATTGGTAGGCAAGAAAACAATCACAAGGTCTGGGCATGCATGTTGTTTCAACCAGTTGTCCACTTTTTTCATTCAATTTTCAATCAGTCCCTTAAGCTTAAATTTCAAAATTAAGAATCCAAATGATGCCCTTCAACGTGCAGGAGCACTGTCCATAAAGCCACATGTAATCAACAAAGATAACTGTCGGGTTAGCCAAATGCTCTCGCGCACTCACACACGGTTGCTCACAGGCACGGGAAGCGAGGCCGCAACCAGATGCATTACAGGATGAGTGTATCGACTAAATAACTATCATTGCAATGATGTTCATTTCCCCGTCTCCATTGTCCCCATTACATTCACCACAACACCATGTGCACCATATTTACTGTCCACCATAAAAATGCACCACATATCATATATCACATATCAACTGCTCCCTCGACCTCACAACAACTATGACCAAAAGAGGTTAGATCATCACCTTCACGTACAGGAGCACTGCCCGAGCATCCAGTAGGGCTACAAGTGCTTCCTCCAGGTCGACATCTGGGATGAGGACTTGCGCTGCCAGGTCCCGCACAACGTCTGCCTTAGCCACCATCATGTTGGTGGACAGCTGAATGGCAACCAAGGCACTGACACCAAGGGTTGAGCGCCTAGACAGGAGCATGCCAGAAGGCTCCTGGGTCCGTGTGGCCCCAGCATTGCACTGGGCAACGACTCCTGAGTGTCTGCCCTGGACCAGCACAGCAAATTGCCCATATAACAACATTCTCTCCATAAACATGCATTGAATACTAAACATAGATCAGTCAACATAGGACATCATTGATCCGTAAACATCCACTCTGTAGAAACTTGGTGTCTACCCATATCAGGTTTTGGAAATAGCCGTATTTGCAACTTCAGTGTGATTGTGACACAAGCAGCAAAACAGGCCACTGCAATGGGTGCAGCGGTGTTGCCACTGTGTGCACACCAGAGAGGGCCCCCCCCCCCGCCGGCATTCATCAAGGACAGGAGCAACGATCACCTTGCCACAATGTGATATGACAGAAGCAGAGATAGGAGCGGCATGAGAGAATGATCAAGATTCAAAGCAAAGGAGTTGAGAATATGATGGGTGGGAGACAACCTGACAAGGCCACATCGCCACACCCATATCACCATGACAAAAAATTTGGAACATGCATTTTTGCTCTGTCTGCAGCTCATTTCACTCATCATTGACAGTATAGCTTTTCAAAGGACTCAAAGTGCACCTGTGAGCAACTACTGACATGGTTGTACCACACAGGCTGGCACAATCAAGAACATCCAAGGAGATTTACGCTGAATGCTGCACAAATAGATTCACAGTGCATGGAGATGTGCATCGAATCGGATGTCTGAAAGATGGAAACACTGTGGCTGATCTTGTCGTCCAGCCTGGAACTGCTCATGTGTTGGCCTTAGCTTACTCAAACGCTGCAAGCAAATCCTTTTGCACATATTGGGGCAGCCGACCTAAATTAACAACTTATTTGGGGATTGAGACTTTCAAACTCTGCCCCAAGCGTCAGAAGGCCAGATGAACAGGAACCATGATCGCAATTGTTTCCTTTTGTCTCCTGTGCCAACGCAGACAGGATGCCTCTTCTGTCCTGAACTTCAAGGCAGTAACCCTTCTGTCCTGAAGTTCAAGGCAGTAACTGAGGGCTGCATTAGATTCAGGAAACCCAGCATGGATAGGCAACTGCTATCCTGGCAATACATGGCCACAACATAGCATTTTCACACCTGGGTGGGCAGCAGATCTCTGTGGCTGACAAATTTGACTGCCCGTGTGTCCTGCATGACCATCATCCAGCAGAATAAATGGGCCCACACCCGAGTTCACCTTCGTTACATAGTAAAATTTATGGTCAAGCCAATGACATTGGCAATACAGCCAATGAGAGAAGAGCGCAGCCGACAATACACTATGCCTCCCGGTTATGGCCTTGAAGATCCATTCGGCCATTAGGATTGTGACGACACTTGGCAGGATGACAGAGGCACAGTTGCACTGAGCGGCATTGTCGTGCCCCAATTATCAGCTTCTCAACTGACGTGTGGCGGCAAACTATCGAAGATTGGCGGATCAGCTTTTCCCAACGGTGCAGTCTGCCGCGCACACGGTCGTTGCAACGAGCCAACCAGGCCATGCACACCTGGGAACGCCAGCAAAGGCCACCAACGGACTGAAACTGTTTCAGTGCACCTCGCTGCCGCTGCTGCCAACCTGGTGCACAGGCGGAAGGCTCGGTGAACAAAAGGACCAGGAGGAGACGCGCTGGCGAAATGAACAGAGTGGAGGGGCTGGATGGGATCTCGCCGTACTTCATAGTCACAGAACTGTGCTCTGTCATGTACTGCAGGGTTGGCAAAACTCATTACGTGGGGGTCGATCGTGCAAATGCGGGCCAGTGCAATGTTGGCGGCTCCCTGGGGCTCGGGCAGGTTTGTGGCGGCTTGCGGGAAGCGGGTCTCCCTGGGGGCATTGCGGAACGTGGCAAGGCACATGGAGCCTCCCAAGAAGATAGCTCGCCTCACGCTGGCTTCTGAGTCTGGCCGCATCGCCGTTGTGGAGCCGGAGCGGTGCGAAAAAGAACTTGCGACCACCTTCTCTCAACCTTCTTTTTCGTCGCCAGTGTCGAGGGCTGGTTCTTGCCGGCGGCTTTATCACGAGCTGTTCGCCTCCAGAGATTCACCGAAGTCTGTCGGCATCGCACCCCTTTTGGGCGACTTTTAGGCTCTTCTTCAACTTTTGATTTGGATGCACTGTTTTGAAAAGCAGACTCCAATCTGGCAAACCAGATTCCAACATCACCCATCATCGATTTATTAGTGCCTGGATGCGATTGCCAGAAAAGCTAAACGAGTGCAAGAATCCTTTTGGCGTCCTTTGACAAGACAAGTTGGAATGCGAAATTCTTGCAACTGTTGGGGGGTGGGGGTGCTGGGGTAAAAAACAGAGGCACCAATGGTTTGAGGCAAGCAGACGAATGCAGCAGCAGTTAGACTTAGGTTGAGTTCATTAAGCACAAGAAGTCAATGCTACAGGGCGTACGAGTTGGGCCTCCTTGTGTGACGTGGTGGTGTTGGCCAACATGCACCATGTTTCCTCTGCACTGGGGCCAGGGCGCTTCGCTGGCATCAGCATCCAGGAAGTCTGCAGAGATTGGCAATGAACAATTTCGCTGATTGGCATACATGATATCACAGTATTTCCAGATCATTCAGTTGCCTCCTGTTTTGCTATTCTGTCAGGTATGAAGAGCAACTGGATGAAAAGATTGCATCTGTCAATCGCCTATTTTCCAGCTTCAAGCTTCCCCGCATTGAGGTGTTCCGATCAAAGCCATCCCACTACCGAATGAGGCAAGATGTGTACTGTCCGATTTTGAGGTGGCTGTGTTATTGGAATGTTGCTTTCCTGCTCTTCTCAGAGGCTGCGGAGAAATTTCCTTGGTAAACATGGTAGCTCATGTGCTGCACACAGATGCATGCAAGTATGAAATTGCAATCTGGTTTTCATCAACTGACTTTGAAGCACTGGCAGCCCTCTTCTAGGACACGCAATGGTATCATAATATCATAATATCATATGGGTGCAGCTCTATTGAAGCATGCAGCAATGGATGTGGATGTACAAAGCATAGACATACACATGCCTCTGTGCACATTCGAAACATTTCTGCGGATTGATCCTGATTTGGTGGTTCTTTTGCTGACACCAATAATGTTGAGTGGTGTTGCATACTGTGTGGGGTTTTTGAACCTCGGGATGTTGGGGTCAACAGTGGGGGGTGGTGAAGAGTGGGGGCGTGCTGCGGGTGAGATGCAGGGGGGTGTCTAAACAAACCATCAATGGGCCTCAATGTAGAGGCAAGTGGTAGTGTGTGCATACGGGCATACACAGGGACAAACAATGGACATGTGTTCTGGGTGGCAGCATAGCCCATGTTGGCTGACACGCTGTTAATGGAAACATACATACATACATTCGAAACATGGTCCACACTAAAGTGGGGTGACAGCGTTTGGTAATTATAGGATGGCACAGCTGTTGTGCTGACTTAAAGAGTTGCCTGTTCAGGGCTGAATTTCGAGTCTGGCATGATGGTGAAGAAGTATACTACACAGTGTTCCAAAAGGTGTGGCTTGACATGCACAGTTGTATGAAGCACAAGTGCCTTGCTGTTGTTGCAGGAGAAAGTCATGGTGCTCATGCCGATGAACTGGTTACTGGCATTCCGCATTGACAACATTTGCTACAGCATGTTCTGCCTGGTCTTTTGATGCTCCACTCATGCTACAAAGAATATCGATAAAGTATGTGACAAAGCTGTGGCCCTTCGCCTGTTTGGCTATGCCAGGCATGCAGTCTAATTTGTGACAACAGATTATGCCCTGAGTCGAGAATTCAGGAACGATGGTACATTGAATGCTTCTCCACTCCTGGGCGCAGTGTGTAACTGCAGAAAAAGCACAATGGGTCGTCAGGCGACCTGTAAGGGCCATACTTTGTCTTAGTTGTTGCACAGGCAGTCTGTGCTGAACTACCATTCCTTCATGTACATGACAGGATGACAGCAATGACAAGAGACAGCGTCCCAAGGCAGTCAGGATAGACTCCTTTCCGGTGAGCAGCCCCATTGTAAACTCCCCAATTGCAGAACAACGTGTTATTGTGTGTGGCCTATTTGAGTTGGTGTAGACTATGGGGCTGGTTGAGACTGAACTGGCACAGCTCTGTGGCCTTCGTGCTTGGCTTGGTTCAATTGAATTGATGGGTGTACTGGCGTGAGCTCGACATTTGTCACTGCAGGGTTTGGCATCTTGTCTGATGTCCTTTACTTTTCTACCTTGATGGCAGGTTATTCCACTTCCCATGTGCATGAACCTGGGTTGGGCTTCTGCTTTGTAAAGCTCGGCAGTCCAGGCATGGCAGTTTTCAGCATCTTGGTGCACCAATATGCCGGAGCTGGCTCCTGCCGAACAGCAATAGAAATCTTGCATTGTCTGTCTGCATAAACCAAATGACAGCTGCTTGCTTGAGCGCCTACCAGGATGGGATATACGATGTCTTGCTGCCAGCTTGGCCTTCCACAATGCTATGGCACAGTAGCAGTGGCCAAGGACACAATTGGCGAGTTGGATACTCCTTCTACATACTGGATTGCGCAGTGTTGATGCAATGACAGGGGACATAAGCAACGGCTGAGGGGAGTCTGTGCTGCTGCACGCTCAACACAGAAATATACCATGTCAGTGGCACAGGAGGTGATGCCAGGGATGGCAGGACTGCCGGATCCCGTGGGCTTTTGGGATCAGCCTATTGATATCGATGTGCAGGTGCCGCTCTGCAGGCAGGATCAGAACTCATGAACGAGTTGATGGCCGCATTGATGCGAGAGGTGGTAAAACAAGAAGAGCTTCGCCACAAGTTGCACCAAGTCAATTTTCACACCACCCTCAAAGGAGAAGCTATGGTGTGTGGGACGATGGTTCGTGAATGTGTTTGTGATATACCAATGGAGTGTGGGTGTTTGCAACATATACACAATTGGCACTGTCCGATTCGTGCTTGACATATGCCAGGTAGGCAGAACAGATATTGTTTGCTTGTCTTCCTAACGCTGTCATGAGCTGTCGAAGTCTCACGTCTTCGGTTCCCATCTGGGCTGTGCAGGTCACAATGATATATCACAAGAAACTGCAGGACACATGGATCAAAACCGCAAAGGAGGCTGCTGAAATCTTGGGCAAGGTGGCAAGTTGCTCAACTGGCTTTGTTCACATTATCGGTGAGCTTCATCGGCGTAGCAATATCATTCTGTCCAAATGTTTTCCACTTGAGTGCCCTGAAAGGCCGTGGTTCAATAGCTGCTCTCATGGTAGCTGCTGTCAGTTTTGAGCTTACAATCTGAATATGCAATTTGTGTTCTTTTGGCATCAAGGAATCTGGTGTTGTTGCATTTCAACTTTGTCACATGTTGTTTGAGGCAGCGATTCCCGCAATTAATCAGTGTGCTCTTCACTAAAAGATGGCGTTATGTATGCTTAGCATAATTCCTCAATGGATTTATTTGTCAGTACTTGGCAACTCCCTGCCATTTCAGCCATCACACGATTTTGGGTGTAGGTCGTAGTCGCAAGCAGAAGATCTGTTTGAATCAAGACTTTGTTGTTGAAGAGTTGCAAGTCAACAACAAAAGGTACTTATATCGGCAGGTGAGATTTATCTTTTTAGCTGCTTCCCTCCTTTTCTCCCTTGGCAGCATTTTCTCAGCTTGTTCAGACAGGTCGCCATATCTCCATTCCACTATACCGCCATCCCCACAGCCAAGACGTCATATCCTGGATTTGGGATATGGACCTGTAGCGCAGATGTTGTCTTGCAGACATTATGTCACAATACATCTTCTGATAGCTTCAGGTTGTAGTGCCTTGTCCTTGCCAGCAACAGGCATCCACACAGCATTTGTCAATGTGCTGGACTTTATTTTGTTTGAGATTCTGGTTAGATAGCCTTTGCATTTAGTTTAAAGTATTTCTTTATGCACTGCAACCAAATGTGATAGCAAAGATTTGGAACCAGAGCACTGTTGATTTTTCGAATATCAAAGCGCATTCTGTTCTTTGCATCACTTGCCCCAATGGAAAATGCTTGTGACACAACTGCATCTGACACTTGGCACTTTCCTTACAGAGACTAACAATGTCTTATTTATGGACTTGTGCGACAATTTTGCTGATCTGGCTTGTCAGCTGCAGCCCTGTACTATGCATGCTGCAGAATCATAGCCAATGTCTGCTTTCATACCTGCAAGGTTGCAATGCCTGCGAATTTTTGGTGAACAGGTCGAAGGATCTTTTTCACAGCCAAATGCTTCTGTGGCCCAGCACATGGTAGCATGGAGCCAGACTGTCACATCTCCTGCATGTGATGGCCAAGGTGGTGCACCAGTCCAGCCTACTGAAGATCTTATTGAGTTGTACTGTGGGAATGCTAACTTCACGATTCCCTTGTCAGAGAACTTCAAAACAGTGGTGGCGACAGAGGTGTCAAAGGCATCAGTGGCTGCTGCAAGAGAGAACATCAAGGCCAATGGTGTGACCAACATCTTGCTGGTACGTATGTTGGCCTTTTGATAGCAATCCACAAAGACTCCAGTGCTTATGTATGTTTTGTGGAGGAGATTGACCCAGGGTACCCATTGGTGTACTAGACTTCGTGGAATGGTAACTTATATGATGTTTGGCTTGTAATGCGCTGCCTTTTTCAGCATTTCATGAATACGCGGCAGTTCTGCCACCATGCAACACATGTACGATTTTTTGGTGCGTGCAATGTGCTGAACAAGCTCCTCCTTGTCAGCTGCTTTCTGAGCAGCGTAAATCACAATAGACAAGCACACAAGCAGCACTGCGTTGCCAGCACAGCTCCATTGTGGAAACGAAGATGTTTCTGGAACTTTAAAATCACCTGGGAGTTTGGTCAATCCAGAAATGGGTTGCTGTGCTTCGTCTGCAGTAAATGAGAAAGAAACCATGGATCATCCAGTGCAGTGCAGACTGGGAAAGCCACTGTCCGATGGGTGTGGCTGAAATCGAAATGTAGTTCTCTGGAGAGAAAAGAACACTAACACTCAGGAAGCATGGATGAGTTTCAAATTATGAGGTGAAGAGCACAGTGCGATGTGGCTGGGTTGCCATGCACTGTGTGGGATTGTGGTGATAACTTGTTTGAACTGTTCAGGGCAGAATGAGCAGTGAGGAGTTTGTGGAAGCTTGGAAACAACAGAGGCCGATGAGGCGTTTGCCTGAGCTGCAGTGGACGGACTTGAAGCTCACCACGCTTCTTGTTGATCCACCAAGGGCAGGGCTGGATAAAGACACCGAAAAGGTTGATCGCGTGCAGCACATCGCACTTGCATAGTTCTGTAGACTTAATTGTTTGGTCTATATTCACAGATCCCACATGAGCATGTGCAGCTCTATTGGATGCGATCTACCGATCCAGTATGCATTGTTCCAAAATGCCCATAAATATCCTAGTAAATCTTGCCACTGCCTTACGTCACCTGGCATAATGCTTAGACAGTAGGTTGACTGATCGTCTTTAGGTATAGCTAACATCTAGTGACACAGCTATTGCTGCCGCATCACCACACCTGTTATTCATGCTATGCTTAATGTTGACAAAATAAATGTGTGTTAAATCAGCAGGCATCATCCCTTGAGCTGGCATTATCACAAGATGCGTTTCCGTACTACAGGACATCAGTGACCCTGCTGTGTTGTTGCCTGCAGCTGCTTCACGAGTTTGATAGCATCGTTTACATATCCTGCAATCCAGCAACCCTGAGGGACAATTTGGAGACAGTGAAAGAGACACACGACATTTCCAGGTTTGCAGTTTTTGACCAATTTCCATACACGTCCCACCTGGAGTGCGGAGCATACTTGAAGAGGAGGGCTTGCGAGCATGCTCCTCAGGAAGCAAAGAGCCCAGCGGGGAATCCCAGCAGTGTTTGAGTGCACTGAGGAAGGCATAGGGGAAGAGCTGGAGGATAGCTGTCATTTGTGCTGCTATAATAGTGGACAAGCAACACAATGTGCCTGAATGGCTGTGTACCTGCTCATTGTGCCACAAATTGTGGTGCAGTTTGTGGCGATGGAAGGCCAAGCCACAGTTGATGGATGTCATCAGGTTTCGAGATTGCTGTCGTTGTCAGCTTGGTTGAAAATGGCATCATGTGTAGGAGAAGTCAGTGTCGTCTTGTGTGTCCCACAGTGGGTGTTGGATCTTTCTATTGGTTGTGCTGGAAGTAGCAGGTGGTTGACTGCTTAGGGGGAAATATGGATCTGAGTGTACTTGTTACCAGCTGCATCACAGCACTTGGGGTGCGACTACATTTGCTTCTGTGCTACTGCCGTCTTGGAAGTAGCACGAGCATGGAAGTGTGCTTGAACCTCTGCTAATGGATGTGTTGCACTGCAAGGTGGCTTGGCTTAAAACGAGGAAGATTGCCAAAGTGGCATGTGCTGAGGCCATGCCAAGGATAAGCTTTTCATGGCCATCCTACTCTTGTATAATACCATATCGCAGTTTGGAATTTTAACGTTGCCAGTTTTCTCCCCTCCTTTCTGATGCCTGTTGCTGTTCTTGCGCTCTGCATCCTGTCCAACGGGCGAAGGTAGGAGAGCACAACCTGTCAGAAGAATATCCAGGGGGACAAGTTCAAGAAACCTGTTGTGCCTGCTCTGTTTGACCCAAGCAAAAAATGGTCCTTTCTCAGGGGCATTAGGGAGGGTAAGATTTTTTAAAAAAAAGAAACAAGTCATATAAAGGGCACCTCCTCCCAGGCAAATGTATGTGAGACTCTGTTGCATGCTGCAAAAAGATGATATGGAGCCTCCGATGCAAAGATGATCACACAACACAAGCAAGTCAGAGGCAAGAAGCATTAGAGAGGGTGATAGGCAGATTGTGTCCATGGAGTTGCAGAGCCATGGGGGACGGGCCACAGGGACTGTGCACCGATACAAACCCAAGTTGTGCATGTTTATTGTGCGAATGGATGCCGATCTGTGGGGAGGTCAACTGCGACAACGGCTGCAGCTGGACACCACCGCGCATCGAACGTCGTTTGTCCACAGCTCTGCAGATTGGGAGAGCAATGATCGCATGGTTGTGCTGGAAAGAAGCGCCCATTGTGTTGCCATGGCGTGGTGGGTGAAGGCGAGCTGCTTTCAAGAAAATTCTTTTACATGTGGTGTGGCTTGCTTTGCTTCAGAAAAAAGGAAACAAATAAGCAAAGCAAGCTTGGCTCGAGCCACTGTTGCCGCACTCACCCAAGCACATGATGGCGATGAACGAACGAATTTAGGGCTGTAGCAAAACCAAACTGGACTGGGATGTTGTAGCCCTTTCAGGTGGGCTTCCATGGGCAATAATGCCCAATGTGTCGTAAATGAACTCATAGTGCTTCCGGTGTAACATGCAATCGTAATACTTCCCGTGTACTTGCCCTATTGACCCAGCTAATGGCATGTACAACGCATCTTGTGAATTCTGTGGCAGCGCTGTGTACTTGAAGCGCTGCTGAAATTTGATGTCGCCGCAGCGGTCCCGATCGTATTACCACGATGAGCTGCAAGCGGCGGTCGTTTTGGACACTCACAAACCTTAAACTATTGTAGCAGGTTTTGCATGTCCATGACTACCAACATTTGCAGCTCTCCACCACGCACAGTGCATATCCACGGGGAGACTTTATTGCAGAACCGCCGTGACTCCTGCCATTACCTCAATCCCTGATGCCCTGACACCAGTCCATGCACCTGTTGCATGTGGGCATCACGTGGCGGTGCGCTTGCCACTTTGCGTTGCGTGCATTTCCTGCTGCACCCCTGTGGCCTTCCCACCATCTTGCTGTGGTGCGGAAAATCGTACTCCACAGAGTTCCTGGACAATAAGGGAGAGGGAGGGGGGCAAAGGCGGGGGCCTGGGGGGAACAGGGTACATGTGACTGTTGGACGCGCTTCCTTGCCGTGGAAAATGAACCTCTAATGGAATAGTGTGGTCATTGGCCCATTTTCATGCCCTGACGACCGAGTCAGACGCCCCAGAACAGGATCCCACTAGGAAACGCACATGCCGCCTCGTGGGTAGCTCCCCGGCCTGGCGAAGGCAGACCGCCGTCGACAGTGCGCGGAAGGCCAATGTCATGGACCGCCGGTGCTCACGTCGCCCCAGGTCGGCGGTGGACTTGGAGCCGTGATAGGTGCGTTGTTTGGATTGTGGTCAGCCTCCCTGTGGGCCAACCCGATTCTTGACGACGACAATGGCGGACGGACCAGGAGCCATTTCCGCTGAAAATCGACTGGCAGAGATCCACTGCCTGAGCAGCAGCTTGGCGCGATCGCCACGTGGACTTGGCGTTGGTGTGTGGGCTAGCCAGTTCTGAGAACGTTTGAAGGAGCGAGGAGGCCCCAGGGTCAGTCCAAGTGTGCTGCGCAACGTGGCTACGTCTGTGAATCCATTTGCTGAGCAATAGACTGGCAGCGTCCTCACGTGAAGACTGGTGGATAGATCCCCGCGCAGGCGGCGCGCTGCTGAGATTCGAGATTCACCGGGAAAACCCTGGATATGACTTAGCCCGATACCAATTGCGCCTGACGACAAACGTCAAACTTGCCAGGGGCTCCACGGATGCGGGGCTGCCACTACATTGGAGACGCTCCCCAACTTAGAATCTGCACAACGAATTATCGCACATATGTTTTTCTCCCAAACCGCAACGCATGCCTCAGAAGCTACTTTGAGTTTTCAGTTGTTCCCAACTCTTAGGAGTTGCTCAATTTGAAAACCTCAACAGTAGGCCTGATTCTCATCATCCGTTGAAATTTTGAGCCAGAAGTGCATTCAAATGTTCGATTGTATTTGTTGAGGCCAGCAAATACATTGCAATCGGAGTATTTCAGTTCTGACGGCTACACGCTGACAGTCGTAGCAACACATGTGACACTATGCACGATGTCATTATATGACCATAAGCAGCTGTAGGAAGCTTGTGCTTGATTGCCTTGTAGATGCTGGCACCTAGCTGGTCAATGTGAGCATTCATTTTTGCTGTGGACTTACACTCACACCATCAAATGGGGACACATGCTGCAAGTGCCAACCTGACCACACAGTGGCCATGCGAATGTTTCTCATTGGTTCTATGCCCTTGCGTTATCTATATGAGCCGCCTATTGATTTTGCTTAGGGATTATGCACATGGTTTTCCATCCGCTTTTAGTCCACTGTACATTGCTGCAAGACATGAAGCTAAACTTTAGTGTTCTATCTGACTCTGTAACTGTGTACCTCTGGGCATCTCGATTTTTTCTTTGTTATTTCCCATTAAGGATATTAGGTTCAGTTTTGTTGGCACACGTGGAGGTTTCGAAGAGACAACACATTGTCTTTGCCAGTATTCCATGCAACAGTAAACAATGGCACACACACGATTCTTGCTCAATGTGGTGGGCTGTTCAATGTGCACGGTGATTACTCATTTCTCAAGATCATACCTGATAAGCATTCACTAAAATCCACTCCTCTCCCAAGAGTCCAAATAACTGTCTCCATGCCTTGCCACATCTTGTTTTTGTTGTGGCTGTTCTTGCTGTTGTTGTGCCTGATCTGGTGGAGTTCCAACATTTGAAAGCATCATGCCTCCAGCTGGTGCCCATATTCTAGAACTTCAGCATCCACCGTACCAACCCTAGGTCTGCCCAGAAGCCTGTCTTCAGTTGATGAGGATGTCTTTGCAGGTTTCAGATTTGGAGGCTGAGGGAGTGCAATGGTTCCCTTTGTGACATTCTTGCTGATTCCTCTGCTCCTTCTCCACCACTCAAGAGGTGCCCCAAGTGGCTTCAACCTGCTCCCCCCAGAGGGTTTGACCCTTGTGCAGGACAACTTTGATCAGGATGGGCAGTCTTGTACCAAGGAAGATGTCTTCCATGCAGCATACACCTCATTTGCACTACCCACAAATTCTTCTGAATTTTCTCTCGTCACACAGCTTGGAGATGTGGGCCATGAGGACCGGCATGGGGTGGTTCTTGTTTTTGAAGATGTCACATTCAGCATCAACCCCGTTGCAGGTATGAGATGGACATGTGCAAAACTTTTGAGTACATGAACCAGTTGAGTGTACAAAAAATCGAAACATGCTGTCAAATTGTTCTTGGTCACGCTGTTCACATCATGATGTCATATGCAACAATGCGATAGCACACACACACAGGTACACTGTTCTCCAGCAACTGGCAGCAGCTCAAGCTGCTTCCAGTTCCCCAGTCTCTCAACCAGATGCCAATACCCTTGTGCAGACAGCCTAAACCACATATCCATGGGCACATCTGACAACTTTACGTTTCGATGCCTGAGGCACGCACTCTGCTGCATGATTAACTGTGCAGCCATCCAAAGAAGCCACTGGCAGATGCCGTCACTGCTGCAATTTTTCCGCAGGCCCCTCTGCAACACGAATCAGAAATGATTGCTGCTGGAGCAGTGTTGATTCCTGCAGCTGTGGCATCTCCCACTGCATTGTCTGTGACAGCAGACTGTGTTCGTCAGAGAGTTATCCACTGTGAAATGCAGGTGAACTGCGACTCAATTTCACCAGCGGTCGATCCTTGAATTATGAGGTACCTGCTGTCTTAGCTGCAGAAGAATTCCAGCAGTTCGTAGCATTGGTCCGGCGGAAAGATGGGGCCCTCCGGGTTTGCCTTGGTGACACACAAGTTTTCGCAAAGGAGGTGAGTCACCTTTCCAAATCTGCAGCAGTGATGGTCATGATGCTACAAGGCCTTCCTTGTCCTTGCTTGGCTTGACAGACTTGAGCCTTGTAACATGATGCTAAATTTGTGACACGAAGCAATGGGCTCAGTCTGGCCCAAGGCTGCATTCCTATTAATTTGCTTGAAGCACAGTGGTTGCTAAACTTGTCACAGACAAAGTAATGCATTCTTGAGAGTGCATGGTCATCAGGCATGATGATGCACTGCCTTTGCACCTATCAGGTAGTGTTGAGCATCGTTCACAGCAGCGGGAAACGTTCCTAAACACGAAGGTGTTCCCACTGTTCCCAATCGACAACCTAAAAAATGGGTGTTATCAAGCCTGGTATGGCAAGCATGTGCTTGTGTTGAGAAGGTTGTGGCTTTGCTCGCAACAGAAGATCAAGGGAAACAAGGTGCAGGGTTTGCCTTCTGACATCAATTGGGAGTTCCTCAATGATGATAGCACGTTAAAACTCCCACAAATTAGCCTGTCCATCGGCGACCCACAAGGGAAGGGCACCCTCGATGCGCACATCAGTTTTCTGCTGCTCATAGAAGAGGCACTGGACTGTCCTGACGTTGCACTTGTAGCTGAAAACATTCTCATGGAAGACAGCATTGTTGGTGCGCCTGGCATGAATCAACTGCCAGTGGTTCAGCGCATTTGGCACAGTCCAGAAACTGTTTTCGTGGGACAAGGCGTCACGGTGGAGGCTGCGGCTTTGGATTATGATATGGACACAGTGAGAATTAGGATGACATTCTTTGGGGTGCCTCAGAGACCTTGCCAGTCTGCCACTTGTGGTGACGAAATCAGGGAGTCCATTGGCTTCTTTGGTGAAGGAGAGGTACACAGCTTTGTGGAGTACAAGCGAGCAGGCAGATACATTGTGCGTGTGGAAGTGACGGACATGAAAGGCCATATTATCACAGAGGTAAGGGACATGATGATGGCATAAGCCCTGTTTGAATACACTTGTCACAATTGGACAAGTCGATGCCTTATTGCCTTCTTTGGGCAGTGTTGTGTCATGTTCACATCAACATGTGATGGTCCTGATGAGCTTGGGTTGTTTTCTCCAACCCAAGAGACCAAAGTACCAGCTATGGTATCCGAGACTTCTGTTGTTGCACAGAACTGCAAACGTAGCTTGTAGCATACTCTGAACGATTGAGACCAGCAGCAGGGATGAACATATGCCATACAGTTTTAGCATCCATACTACTCTGTTGTTACTCTGTTATTGGACCTCATGCTTCTAGGCGGATACTCAATTAACTATTTGTGCTAAGATGTTGCGAAGGATATGTAGTCAATGTGCCATTGGCAACACCCCTTTTAGGTGTTTTGCTTATGAGCTCACCCAACACAGCTCCAGTGTGCCTGCGCAGGACCATGAAATTCTAGTCAGGAAAGTGGGAGACGTCAACGCAAGTGCTGAGTGCTGCCGTACTACAGGCATGGTCATAGCACTGCAGGAGGGCAGGCCTATACATGCCGCAAACTATCGAGACCCCTCTGTCTTTGCGCACGCTCAGCGAATGGGGTGGGATGCAGAGTATTGGACAACAGAAGATCTGGAAGCTGAGCGCCTGTTCGATTTTGGGTCGCTGGCTCCAGATCCATCAGGTGAGACACTGCAGCACGGTCATTCAGCAAATGCTGTAGGGGCTGGTACCACAAAATCTTCAACCCTGCACATATTGCACACCCGCGAACCTCAGTCGCTGGATACTCCTATTCACAGCTGCTAGTGCAGATGTTAAATTGCGGCAGCAGGGATCCATGGCTTCTCTGTTTGTGGCTTGTCCACAGACCATTGAACTGTTATCCTAGTTGAGAGCTATGCTGTGCCAGGGAATCGCGCAGATTATTCTTGGAGCTCAGCAGCAGTTTGCTTGCCATGGCTGGCTTTACAATGAAGATTTTTTTGGTCATACTAATCTGGAACCCATTAATACAGCAGTCAATTTTGCCTGCATTGGGTGTACAATATAGTAAGGGAGCCTTGTGGCACACGAAACAGTGACATTCACAGCATTGCTTCAAGTGTGGGAAAAAGAGAAATTGCCAGAACAAAATGTGCCTGAGTGACGCCAGAATCAAGTGCGCTTGGGGTGCATGGCTAGTGTCCAACTCCAGCCTTGCTTTGTGGGCTTATCTGCAAGGTCCACTTGTCAAGACCTCCTGTCACGATGTCATGACAGCGGGCTCTGGGTCAGCAAGAACTTTAAGCCATCAGAATCCTGGGAAGGTGCTTGGCCACAACAAGAGAATCCTCATGATACCGCAAGGTTTGAAATGGGGTGAATGGGACAATCTGACAATCGCAAAACCAGAATGTGAGACGCACTTCACAAACTGGGCAGCTAGATCGCCCTACCAGTCAACAAAAAGGTGGGGGGGCGTCGGCAAACCTATCAAGCAACAATGCCATGTTCATTTTCACACATTTGAAACAATCTGCACGGCTTCTCTCTTCACTCCACCATTGCTGAATAGCGGCCTACTGTCAACCTGGGAGTTTTGGGCAGTTTTGAGCAGCCCAAGTTTCCACACAGGGACCTGTTGGGTATTCAGCACAGCCATAAGCGTCAAAGGCGCATGGATAAATATGCTGATGAATTCCAGCTTGCATAGAGACGATCGGTATCATTTCGTTTGACAATACGTGACAGAAGCATCCTTGCATTTGCAAACCAATTGTGGGGAAATCCCATCGCCGCAATTTGCTTGTTCGTGGGTGTCTGCTCACTTCACTGCAGTCGAGAATCCCCATCCCCTTCTTGCTGATGCAGGGGCGTGCCTTGTTCCTACACCTGCACCAGAGATGGCCTTGAGACCATGATCAGAGAAGCTGGGAGTTATGATCGCCTGAACGAGGCTGTAATCGAAGCCACCTATGGCAGAGCATCACTGTCATGGGAGGTGGAGTTCACAGAGGTTATCTATTTGGCTCATGACAGCCCACACAAGTCAACATTTGCATTCCATGATAGGCCAGTGCGAAGCTACCTCAGTGACAAAGGAATTGACATGGAACAGGAGTACTTCATGGGAATGGTGGGTTGAAGATGGTTGCAGGGGACAATTGCCTGTTCACTTGCTTGTCTGGGCAGACACGAATTTTGTGGGTGGGCTGGCGCTTGGTATTGTGACTTTGTTTACATTTGCTGCTTTACTATGTTGCGGTGGTGTTCAGCTGCTTAGAAACGTTGTTTTCTGCACTCTTATCAACCATGCTATTGCTGTTGATTTGAATTCATTCTGCTGATGCACGAGTTCCTGACATATTGAAACCATTGCTCTACATATCTGTGAAAGGCCGATGGCAGGACAGCTACATGGCCGTGGCTCGCTACACAATTTGCTACCCTCTTGTTTGCACTATGATATGCAAAGCGTTAATGTATCCATAAGCAGCCATTGCCCGGTTTCTTGTTTTTTGGGTGCTCGACATCAACGAACAGCACATACAGACGATTGCAAGTTGGCACTATTGGCCCAAGGGACCTTGCAGTATGAAACGGTCACTTTGACCACACATCAGCATAATCTTTTCTCGCCTGTAGCTACCTCTGCTAGAAGTTGGACTCTTGCATATGTTCAACATATTATGTTGCTGTCCGTTGAAGAGTCTTTGCAGTGCTGAACTCCCCTTTCGTGCATCTGTGATGAACTTTAAGTAACCAGGAACAGGGTACACACTGGGCCAGCCCGCCTATCAGTATCTGGTTTTCCTGTGAGTGGTGTGAAAGCAATTATGCTGTGCAAAGGCAAGCCTCTAGCATGTACGCCAATGATGCTCTTATTGGTGTGGAAAATGAACTCATTACACAGTATTCAGTATGCTTTGGGGGCCCTAGGGTGGATTGGGGGACTTTGTTTGCATATATCTGGGGAGCGCACACTGAGACTGTGACCTCATATGATCAGTGGGATGTGTTTGTGCAGGTTCTCTCCCCATGGCCACACCACAACAATTGGGGCACTCTGGCATGGGCTTCAGGCTCGAACAGCATGCCACTGATATTTGTGTTGCAGTGCAATCCGCGCATGTACTACCTCATCCATGAAACAGGACACAATTTCGGCTTGCCGCACTCCGTCCTGTACAAATTGGAAAATGCAACCAATGTGCCCAGTGACCCCCTTGGCCCAGGTGTCATTGAGGACGGCTACACAGACAAGCTGGATATCATGGCTTGCTGCAAAGGGAACTTCAATCTCCACTCAAGGTGACAAAGATAGGACAGGCTTAGTATCAGAGGCAATGTCCCCAGCATTTGTACATCTATGTTCTGATACTTAATCGAACTTCCTACAGCTGGAAGCAGACGCATGCTGAACGCCTATGGACAGTTGGCCAAGAGCTAAGATCCCTGTTCTGTGGAACAGATGTTGTTTAGCACTCACTGCTTGTCTGTGTGGTAAACAATGGAGAACAGTTCTCAGATACTCAAGTTTCGTGTGGAAGTACTAGCTTTAGCAAGGAAAAAATAGGGCCATTCTTGACCAGAGTTGCAGGCTCGGCACATTAGTTTCCTGAAATGCTTGTCAAAACGTTTCAGTTGCCTTGTGGAGTCTGGCTGAAATTCATGGACTGCTTTATTCTTTTCCATGTGCATAATACCCAGCAGCAGTGTGGTTTGTTGTGGCAACGTATGATGGCCATCGTCACTTCATCAAACTATTGTGGATTCCTGCATCTTGCCCTTTCTAACCCACTGAACTGCCTGCCAGGATTCTTGCTGGCTGGGTGGCTGGAAATGAGAGGGCACACTTGCCTGTGTCGAGTGTGAGGGAACCCTATACTCACAAGTTCATCATTTGGCCGTTTGACCGCTCTGCTTCAGAGGGAAACCTCATGGCTGTCACCATGCGACTAACAGCAGACAAGATGCTGGTGTTTGGATATCGCTCAGTGCCCTTCTGGCAAGATGTGAAAGTGAGCCGCTATCCACTTGATTCTCGTGATGGACCATTGGCCAATGAGGATATGAGGCACAATATTCGGGGACTGTCTGTGGGCTATAGCAATCGCTACGAGAAGAGAGGTGGGTGTTGCAAGAGCACACAATAAGTGGGGGATGCGCATATTGCTATAGCAATGTCAGTGTAATGACCACACAGTAGTGCAGTGTCGTCACAGCCTGATTTCTGTGCTGTCAACTTGCACAAACTATTCTATGGATTGTGGGCTCCTGAGCATAATGTTCTGTTGTCCTGGAAGTGACCAACAGTGGTGTTGTGGCTGTTCAAGACTCCGTTAGATGCACAGTTGACATGCATTTTCCTGTCACACTCTTCTTGTTGGACAGTATTCTCTGCTGTGGCATTTTGCGCACATTTTGCAACCACGATGACGCTTGCAAGTTCAGCCCAATCAAACTGCAGTCGCCCAACTGTGCCGCACTATCCAGGCATCATCTTTCATGCAGCAGGGGTTCACTGTGGCAAGGTCTTAACCACTGCATGATGTGGGCCCAGCTGAGAAGCGCTGGCAAGAACTGGGGCGTGAAATGAATTCCAGGCTCCCTTTTCAACTGACAGCCCATCCCATCACACCATCCCTGACACACCATGGACGTGAACTTGCAGGGAAGCAAGTGTGGAGCTTACGTGGACTGCTCGATTTCAATGTTCTTTTTGGTGAGTGGCCTCACACTGTGCCGCGAAAGGAAGGCGCAATCCCAGGAGAGCCTGGTGGTGACTCGTTTGCTCAACTGAAGGAAGGATACCCCTGGTTTCATTTTGAAAATGGAGAGGAGACGGGAATTATGGCTCTGGTGGAGAGGATTGCGGGCTGCAATGGCAATGCCAAGGTGCCTGTGTACAGCTACAGCGTGCATGGCTTCTACGGCTGGAGAGGAGAACGCCCTTTCCAGGAGACAGTGGAGAAACATGACTACACTGGCTTTGAGCAGCTCGAATGCCTGCACCTGATGCTGCGGGCGGGCGTTCAGCGCAAAGATGTTCCAGGTGGTGGTTTGGCAGCGATTTCATAGCACAGAGTGCTGTGGCTCGAAACATATGTTTGACAGGGAAAATGGAGGTCTTGAGTGCTGTTCATGGTGAACATTGTTGCCCCTTTTTGAGCGATTCATGTGCAAAACTCTTCATCACGTACTGCTGGCAACGACGCAGATTTAGCAAGTGCAACAGGAATAGCAGTGGACACAATGCAGCTTTCTTGGTGAAGCCAGTGACAGAAGTGATCGCTTGTATGATTTGCCGGTACTACAGCCAATGGAAACCAATCTTCAGCAGAGCATCCTGGGACGAACATGCCGTGAGCAAAGAAACAGTAGGATTAGCTGACAGTCAGTAAAATAAGCAGAATGGCTTCCTACAGGTGCAATGGAGATGAAGATCCGCTTTGCAGATGCCGATGCTGTTGGCAACATCCATTTGGGTCGCAAATGTGGCTTCGACCTTCAATCCAGGCTGAAGGCTCTCTTTCCTGCTGGATTGAAGCCAGAGTCAATTGTGTGGAAGGACAATATGAACCGGACTTTTGCAATGGATACAGACACAGCCATCCTTCCACCTCTTGCAGATTTCATGGAGTCTTCTGTGAAGGGATCGCAGAAATGCACAAAAGACTGTCCAACAGCCTACACTGTGAAGGCTGCAGCATCTGATGGCTCGCATTCCAGAGCAGACATTACCATCAAGGAAGCATCTCTGGACAGATATGCAATTGATGTTAGGTGAGGCACGTCCTAAGGAGATCAGCAAGAGATTCTTTGTGCAAATTCCTCACCATGAATTTGTCTACTAGTTTGTCTACTGCAGGTTCTCACAGTTCTCACCAGCAGCAGTGTTCCTGTTCTTGTTCTACAGATACACTCGCTACACAGTGGACAGCATTGCACAGAGAATGGAGACAACAGTGGCTCGTGTTGTTCCAGCTGCGTCCCACAACACCGACATGCCAGGTCATCCCAGTGGCATCAGTGTGGTGGCTGGAGAGCGACGCCTGAATCTGCCAGCTGTGAAACGCAAGCTACAGGATCTCCCAAGTGCCACATGCTCCAATCAGTGGACCATTTCAATGCTTGTCCAGGTTGTCGAGGTCCCCCAGCCATTGTCTTCTGTGGTCCCAGGATGGCTTTTGTTGGGCTTGTTCATTGGCACTATGTTAGGCCATCGTGCACACCACAGGCTTCACTTGTATGTAGTCAATGCAACGACATTGCCTGCTGGGCGGAAGGGCAGAAAAGTGGGTTGTTGGCCTGGGCTCATCAGCCTTTTGCAGGCATTTGGGAAACTAGTGTATTGGGTGATGAAAGTTGTGTTTGGCCATTCTCTGTAGGCAACGATGCTCTGTTGTCGCTGAGTGCCTTCCATTAACAGCAGCTAGAAATATATTGAAGATATATGACCAAATACAATGGCACTGCAAAAAGAGTGCTGGTTTATTTGAAATGTTCTTGTGGGCTTTATTGACTGATCAGCTTCCTGCTGTTGTCAACAGATGGAAGCAGACATCTATGTTGGAAAATACATCCTGTTCAGTGTTGGCTCTGCTCCACATTCTGTGTCAAGCTCGGTTCCCCTAGTGGAAATCCACCATCCCCACCGCACAGATTACCGATTGGTGGTCCAGTGGCAACACGACAAGCAGTATGTCGATGTCTCAGGCCACTTCCTGGAAAGGGCCACAACAACTGTACATCTCCTTTTCGTGTATGACAACGATCGCCTTGGTGTCTGGGTGGATGGCAAGGGGGGGTGGCTGGTGCCCGATGTTTGGTGCATACCAAGCCGTCAGAAGATTGCATACTGCGACCATGACCGCAAGGGGATGGGCCTCAACTGGAGCCCGGAAGATGCCCTCTGGATCGGAGACGAAGACCGCGGTTTAGATGCCACCTTGATGCACATGAAAATGTACAACTATGCAATCCCACAAGCTGAATGGGAGAAGGAAAGGGACTGCACCGATTTGGGCAGCTGCGCGTCGAGGTTCATGGTACAGGAACCAAAGGCAGCACCATCGCCTCCCCTGCCTGTGCAGCCCATCGTTTCACGGCCAGCAACAACTTATTATTGGTTTGTTGGGGATGGAGAATTTGGTGCCTGCTCTGTGGAGTGTGGTGGTGGTGTGCAGCACCGATCTGTTGCGTGCGTGACAAGCAGTGACAGGGGGAGAGTGTACGTGGATCCGCAGCTGTGCCCACAAGAACAGAAACCTGATCAGGAGCGGCGCTGCAATGTGGGAGTGTGCGGTCACAATGAGCTCAGATGGAAGTCCCGATGGCCAGAAGCGTACTGTGTTGAAGATGCTTGCAGCTCAGTGGATAGTGACGAGGCCATGCTGTGCTTCGATGCATTCGGGTGAGAGGAATGCTTAAGTGACTGTTCGATGGAAAGGCCCCCCCCCAGCATTTTGCATCTGCACTGCAGAGCTGCAGGGCCCAAGCCCAGCTGCCTATCTCTACAAATAGTTGTATGCTGACCCAGCTGGATGGGCAGGTGGAATGTTTGAGTTATTTCGATGTTCAACAAGCAGTCATCAAACTCTGCATTTTAAAAAAATGTAGTGCAAAAAGCAGATTTCACACCCTAGCTGCACTGCCAAGAGGCAGATTAGGAACATCGATATAACTGCATATGAGGCATTAGAAGGTGCAGGACAGCTTTGCTTCATTCAAGGGATGGATCACAGGGAGCTTGTTAGAAGGGATGTGGGGCCGGCAATTGGCATCACTTACTGATCTTCTTGCCCCTCTACAGGTTCGCCGCCCCCTTGCAGTCTTGCAGCATCGACTATGCGTCACAGTACCAGAATGCACTACACAGTTTCCGCGCTGAGAACAGGGTGAACCCAGACTGTCAGCCAATGGAATGCACGAATCGGTACTTTTGGAGTGTGACACCCTGGTCAAGCTGTGATAAGCTGTGTGGCGGAGGGACGAGCACAAGAAGGGCGGTTTGCATGGGCTCCGATGAGCAGGCTGAGGTGGACGCCAGCTTGTGCAACACAGCTGACAGAGGCCCCATAACGGGTCACGAAATGTTGCAAACCTGCAACGATTTTCCCTGTGACGTCCATGTCTGGAAGGTGAGAAGGAATCTCTTTGGCATTGCGCCTGAACCCAGGGGTCTGAAGCTACCTTGTGTGTCATTTTCTGATTTTGCTTTTCCACAATTGGGAGAGCTCAATTAAGTGAGGTTGAAAAGAGCTTGCACCAAATGGGGCTGCTCTGGTAGCAAGCTGCTGTCGCAAAGTTTGGAAATGTCCTGCTCACTTGGGTGTTTTGCAGCACACCAGTCCTTACTGATGCACATACCCTGGCAGCCTTCTCATGCAGAGTTTCAATCTCTGTTTTTGCAAGGGTATGAATATATATTGCCCCATCGATTGGCTCATCCACCATCTCATGACATGCCACGGCGCAGTGACTGTTGCACAAGGGATGCGCTCTATGTATTTTGGTGTAGTCAACATCAATTCCCGTTCACAACATTTGTGAGAGGTTACTGCCCTTGACATGTGCATCGATACTGGCAGCATGTCGAACTGCTCTGCGGCTTTATGATCCCAGGTGGGCGGATGGGAGGCATGCCATGGGGAAGACAAGGGCTACTCCCTGCGCACAGTGAACTGCATAGACGGCAACGGCACCGTGGTGGCCAATGGCATGTGCTCTGCTCCAATCCCTTCTGAAGAAGAGGCATGCAGAGTGGATGAGAATGCTGCCGTTTGCAGACCCATCAACAGTCCCCAAAACTACGTGGTGAGACACACAGCATAGTTGCAGAAGTGTAGTTGCCCTGAGTCGCATCTTTGTTCACGTTGATTTCGCATTTACAGCCCATTTGCCTCGTGTCCACAGGGCATCGGCCATGAAATCAAGTAGGAATGCAATACAATAATCAATATATTCTATACGGGCAGATGTGAGTGCTGTTTGTTCCATTTTCCTCATTGCCATTCAGCCTCCCGGATTCCAGCCGACAAATATACTTTGCCAGGTCTGCTGTGAATTGTGCCGGACAGGAACAGACATTGCCTAAAGAGCAAATGAGTCATCTCCTATCAGGAAGTCAGGTAGCGATTTCATTTTGCATGACACCGCAACGTCCAAGCGCGACAGCGTCTGCCACCCGGCAGCGTATGCTTGGCTCGGGGCCACAAGCCAACAGGATTCTTGTGGCTGTTGCAGGACTGCTCTGGTCACGGAAACTGCGGATGGTGGGGGTGCGATTGCCTGGAAGGGTTTCATGGCGCTTACTGTGAAACACCGCCATCGTGCGTCGGTGTTTTGGATAAGCACGCAGCCTGCTGTGAGAGCGGCCTTGTGGACGGCGATGGGAGCTGCTGCGAGTCTATTGACGCCGTCCTGGATGCTAACGGCAAATGCTGCCCTAGTGGCAAAGTGGATGTTTGTGGCTTCTGCGATGGCTCAGCTACTGCAGTGGATATCATGGTAAGAAACCGCGACCTCGCCTTCACTGTCTTTGTCAAAGCTTCAAATGCCAACTTGCAGACATACCGGGATTTACACCAGAAGACCTTGTGGTGATGCCTTTGGATGCAGCGCAGCTCTCTTGTGCCAAGGGGCGACAGAATCGCCACTAAATTGTGGCGCACTGTTGGTGTACTGCGTATGACGAATGCCAGCAACAGAAAGCTTGTTATTTGATGTAACATTTATTCAAACCGCAAATCCTAAAACCAACCAACCTAATCTAAACCTAACCCTAAAACGATGGCCTTTGGTAAATTCCGTGTTGCCTTTGGCGGTTGGGGAACTTCTTCGGAAGTTTTGCAGGCTGCCACTTTCCTTAACGATTTTCATAATATTCTCTGCTCAGCTGCAATGCAGTAAGGATGTCCTTGCTTAAGGTATGACCAAACATTGGAGTCATCGTCAATGAGACTGCATCACCCACGCAGCACTACCCGCATTGGCAAGTGTTCTCACCCGACTGTTGAAGATTACTTGCACCTGAAACGGCATCCAGGTTTCATTTGCATTGTTTCAGGACGTATGATTCCTCTGCATTATTGCAGCAAGTACCAGATTGGGTTGGTTCATGTACGCTTTGTGTTGTGGCTTGCCGTTGGCAGGGGAGGTGCTGCCTGGATTCCACACTGGGTCAGAACGGTCTGTGCTGTGAGGGCGGCTACATTGACGAATGTGGAGTTTGCAACGGAAATTCCATGACTTGTGCCATTCAAATGAACCTCCATTTCTGGGTCGAGGGCAACAGAAAGAGAGCGACCTCGCTGTCGACCGCAGAGGAGGCAGTTCTCCATGCGGCCCTGGCACTCGGCTTGAGCAATCGGCTGGCTTTGGAGCCAGGGTCGTTCAGGATGGGTCCTGTGTTACAGGGTGAAGATAGCCCGGAACAGAGCTTCAAGATATTGGTCAAAATATCTCCGCAGGAAGTGATGTCGAATGTCACGGTGGCTTTCACATTGAGCGCAGTTCTCAGCAAGCTGCACGCATTCAGTATCACCAGCACCCCTCCTGGAGTGGGCCTCATCACAGGGTCCAGGAGCCTGGCTGCGGAATCCATCCATACAGCCGATTGGTTGCCAGAAGATTGGGTCATTCGTCTGACGGACATAAACGGCATGGCCAGATTGGGGATATGCGGGAATGGGGTTTGTGAGATCGGCGAGCAGGTGGTGCATGCAGACTCCACAGAGGGATTTGCTGCAGGGAGCAGCGATGCCGGGTGCCGTGAGGATTGCAAAATTCCCCTTCACATGTGTGCACAGTCGGCGCCGGAAGACGGCAATGGCCAGCCCAAGCAGTGTGGGGGGCACGGCACGTGCCTGATTGCCTCTGGGGCGTGCCAATGCTTTGCGGGGTGAGTCAAGCAAAATGGAATTGTTGCAGGTACAGCATGCGCAGAACCACTGCAGCTGCAGAATTAGCACAAATTCAAAGGCTTCCATTGCAGCCTCGCCACTGTTTCATCGTGGACTCTGGGATAAAGTATCCTGGCCCACCATCGCTGTTTTGGTCCACGTTCGTTGGCTGTTAGTACTGATCGTGAGCTATGGTGTATTGTGCGCTCCCCACAATGTAGTCGGATCCTGTCCGCATGTTTACTATCATACTTTCGAAGCGTCCGTGGATCTCCTTGCACGGCAGGTGGTCACAGAATCTCTTGGCAGTGATGCGCAGATAGAAAATCCCAGATGTCCAGAGTGTATTTTCGGTAAAAGCGGAAACCGAAACTCCAAGGATGTGTAGACAGCGAACCGCCTCGCCTACTATGCGAATGGCTGGGATATCCTTTTCCCTGGCAAATGAGATCAGTGAAGATGTTCCCGCCACTCCACTGGTTTTAAAGGTAATTAAGCAGGAGACAAAGAAGTCAATCACGCTGTTCAGATTGCACGATGTCTCCCGAAGGACATGAAGGATATGCGATTCACAGCAGTTTAATGTCGTTGTAAGACAGGGATCAAACTTGTGCAATGTGAGCAAATTCTCACTACGCTGCCCAATGCCGAACTGCCGTCGCTCTTCTTTCGCAAGGTACATCGGCGACTTGTGCGATGCGTGCGCTGCCGGATACACGATGGTGAACGGCGCGTGCCAAAAGCACTACGTCCACGGCGCATGGCTGCCCGACGGCCCCTCAACCTTCGACATTGAAGCCGGTCTGGATGGGCAGAGCGAGGAGAGAGCGGGGGGGCGGTCCTCATCGGCGGGGGCGCTTCCGTTCAAGATGCTGTTGGCCGTGGCGGCGTGCATTCTTACTGCGATTGTGCTGCTTGTCTGCTGCTTTCTTATGGCCTGTGCACGTGCTCGCCAGCGACGCACAACTATCAATGGTGCGGTCCCCGCCACGAACACAGCAATACGCCCTTTGTTCCTTTGTAGAATTGCGTTTGTTTTCCGAGCTGAATACATGCTTCCGAGAGCACCGTTGGGACACTGTCGATTGGGACGCAAGACATGCCTTTGGTGCCGTGGGCATGTCCACGACAACGTTATTGGTATTCTCTTAGCACTTCCAATCCGCTGGACAGGCTTTTAGTATCCGAGCCAATGTTCACGGACGTTGGATGGCGAGCGTGCGATGGTGAGAACAATGCTTAGACTCGCGCAACATTGTCGACCAGTAGCTCCTCAACTTCTAATCATGCTGAGCAGCTCTTGCTCACTCGCCTTGTGAAACAACGATCATCAATTCTGCCAACCCTGGTGGTCTTTGACTTGGAAAATCGCTCGCTCGATGCGGGCGCTGGGTGACGACACCCCGGTGGGCAACTCGATTCGATGACATGACGATAGCGATATGACGATACGATAGTACGACAAAAAGATATGAAGATTCGATGACATTGCCCAGAAAAGACGGCTTCCGTGATGGTCGAGCCCCACACCACGTAAAACTGCACGTGATGCATCAGTACGAGCAGTTCTAATCCAGCACAGCATTCGCAATGCTGACATAGCACAGCGCTTTTGAAACGCGCCGTTCGCACGCCTCGCCAACGCCGTGTGTTCTGTGTCCCAGCTCTGTCCGACCCCACACCTGAACCCTCCAAGACGGCCTCCCAGTCCTGGCGACGCCACAACCAGACGCTGAACAGGGTTCGCATTTCGACGGCGCCAGACAGCCCGTGGCCGGAGCAAACGAAGGGCAGCCTGGGGCCCAGGACGCTGCACAGGCTGCAGACGCTCTGCTTAGGGCGCAGGGACCACCAGTCGGGCTGGCTCGCTCGCCAGCCATCGACGCAAAAGCCTGGCGCCGGGGAGTTGTTCAATGTGGCTCTGGGGACGCGAGGCGTGGCCGATGCGAACTTCACGCTGCCAGGTCAGACGGGAGCTTGAGCGGGAGGCGGCCGAGTGGCAATGTCGGCGGCGAGCGGTGTTGAGAACCTCGCTGGTGCGTGCGCCTGGACAAAAGGGTTGTCGCTCTGGCGAGCGCACGTGGCATGCTGCACAAGCAGATCGATTCCTCGGCGTGTTTGAACTACGTAGTTGAATGATGTTTCGGACTGTTGAATGACTTAAATTACTGTAGTCGAATGATGTTTCGGACTTGTGTGCGGCAACCATCGTGGGAGGCGTGTGCAGCGGTTTTGAGAGATCTTCAAGGTGCCGGTTGCCTCACCGCCGCAAGGAGGGTATCGACATCATGAAACTCAATTCCAGAATGTAAATATCGGCAGTGCAGTTTCAGTCATGATCTCAAATGCGCGGCATGGCTGGACGGCGCATCTTCTCAAGAATTCATGGTCAAGGCGTGGGTGTTACGTAATGGCCTGGTAGCCTATTCCCTAGAGCACGAATTGTTCACTGGGGCGTTGTTGTGACGTCCAAGGGTGGTGTTGGCGTATAAGGTCGTCACCAACGGAAGATTGCCTTCATGGCACATATGATTCGGAGATTTTCACGGGAAAATCAACAAATCATCATTTAACTGGAAGAATGACAAAAACTGAAGAATGCCCAGGGAGATCCACAGGAAGTCCCTCGCTTTCGAAGCATTTTTGCTCCAAATGCCAGAGTGCATGGCAGTATTATTTTCGAAATTGGGAGAGAGACACCACGCCTTCGTCCAAAGAGCCCAAGCCTGGCTGAATCTAAACTGCTGCCGGTTTCCCTTTTCCCAATGTTGCCGACTACTTCCTAACACGTATATGGATGGCCTGGCAATGAGCAAGCACTTCTTCGAGCGCACCATGGTGCTCTTGAGGATTGGCCATCGGATGCGCGCATCATACGAGGAGTCATTCTGATCCGGAGGCGTTTAAGCCCCGCATGGTGCATTGTCCCACGCAGGCGGTCTGCATCGGGGCATTTCAGCCCCTCCTTTGCCCCCACTGTCGCCTGTACTCGTAGTTCTCTTTCTTGGCCTCCTCCAGCTGGGCTTTCAACTCCATGATCCTCTTTTTCCACGCGGCGTCGCCCCTCGAGATGCCCGCCGCGTTTGGCACTGATGATTGCGCCGCCTGCTTCAGGGCGTGCAGGGCGTGCCTTTCCTTTTCCAGCGCCTCCTCCACTGACAATTTCTGCTCCATGGCCTCTGACAGTCTATGGCGCAGATCTTTGATCTGAAGGTCGTCTGAATGAGAGACAGCACAAGTTCCGCGTCACCCCATCATTTGGCGGCAGCATCATGTATGATCCATCTGATTTGTCATTTGTTGAATGGCGGATCAATTGGGGCAAAACCTCAGAGCAGAAGCAGTCCGTTCCGTATGGGTTTCCCATGCGTGCACTGGTCGGCGATATCCCGGCGCTGGAAATTCCTGTACCGGGCACAGGTGCCTTGGTCCAGACATTACTGCAGACCCGCTTTTCCACTCCAATCAGGTCAAGAAGAATGGCGCAGTCATTAATCCCATTCTGGCACCGGAGCATGTTAAACTGTTAGCCAGAAAGTGCCCGCGTACTCACAGGTCTGCTGCATATTGCGCTTTGCGTTCTCGACAAGAAGCTCCTTGTCTCGTGCCTGAGAGCAAAGCAAAATACAATGGCATCATCATGGAGTCACGCCCCAATGCGCGAACGAGCTAATTTAGTTTGATGATCTGGCAATGAGCGGCGGCACGTCCATCCACTGCATTTATTTAAAGACGGCAACGAATTTGTTGCCTGCACGTGTGGCACAGATACCTGGCTCTGTCCACAAAGGATTCATGCGACTTCTTTCTGCGTTGGCGGAACACAGCTGAAGGGATTTCGTGTGAAAACCATCCAAGGGGCATTTCAGATTCAGGGAGGGCCCATCGGTGCCCACATCTGTGTTGACAACAATTATGCGACACCTTCATCTCTGGGCATGAAGGGCATGGTGGTAATTTGGCTTGGATCATCGGTGCTGCCTCAGTGGTGTTGGGGCTTAAGGCACCCTAAAACTTAAGCATACGGTTTACGTTGTTCTGCGCTCATGCCCTTCGGACCTTTATGCAGTTCATATCGATATGAACGGATATATCGGATATATCCCGAAATAATGGGTGTCGAACGATTTCTCCAACTGACCACGAGAAAGTACCCTGGGATGTTTGTGATGCAGATCTCTGTTCCGCGCTTTTTAACTTTGTGCAGACGCCCTCGCGCCCTCTTCCGCCGCTCGAAAAGAACCTTGCAAGTCTCAAAGTTTTTGTGCATTAATGCATAGTGAGCTTACCAATGAATACATTAGTGTGTACTCATCTGGCTGGTCCCTTGGCCTGAGGCAAAGCAGATGCTAATGGATTACTTTTCCACAAGCTGATGTGTTGGTGCCTAAACCTCCCCTCTCCACGCGCCTTGACGCAACAGCTATTTGTTTCTGCCAGGATTTCAAATACAGTTTTTCTTTCTGCGAGCAAATAGTGTGATCACCCCCGCAAATCATACTTTTTCCATTAGTCTCCCGATCTCCTGCTCGGCGTCCGCGCCTCTCTTGTCTGCACGTTCATTGACCTCTCGAACAGTGGATTTCAGCATTTCGTTTTCCTAGCATGACGCGGCATAGACAAAAATGTGTAAGTCGTAATGTGCCCTCGAAGTCACAGATCAATGGGATGGTGAATTCGCCAAAATGCTTGGAGTAACCAATCAGCTGTACTTTATTGATCCTCATTGCGAGCTTTCACAATACATTTATGACAACTTCATGTCCTCTCCCATACAATTCTCCTCCGCTAATGCGCCAATCCAATGGAGTATCTCAAAATGTACTGAGAACAAAGTTCAGAGTGTAAGACGCAACAGTCTGCCTTAACATATCCTGCAAACAGTCCACTTTCACCGCCCTTGCGAGGGTGGCGTCACGCAATTCTGAAACTACGCGACTTACAAAGTTCCGGGTTCGGGGATCGAACCTTTTGCACCTCTTCATAATTGTTCCTGAGTTGCGCCAGCTGGTCCAGGCAATCGCTATGCTCTTTCTGTATCTTGATCTGCAAGAAGCAGTGCATCACGTTTTGTTCTCATTTCACATGGTTCCGTAACCTTCTATGTCGATAGCTTGCAGAATGTATAGAAGGGATGTGTAGCTCGCAAGATCCATTTCTTTTCATCGAAACTATGTCACTTGTGCCCATGTTTGGCAGCAGTAAGATCCCTCCAGCTCAAACCTAATCACGCCGGGGACCACACCACCACCTCCCCAACATCGCAATCATCGATACGAGATATTTATCAACATTATCCTTACATCCTCCTTCAATTCTCCTCCAGTGTTTTCGGCGCAAGATTTTGTGAACTGATGTCTTAGCAGCATCGCCCACGCAACAGCAATCGTGTTCCCTGCTTAATTCACCACTTTGTTCAAATTCTTGAGGCTCCGCCGCTTTCTCGCAAACTATTTGTAGCAGGCCTTCAATTGCGTGGGACGCAGTTCGACTCGCTCGAAACCACAGGATGCTGGCAGCAACTGGTGTACCGTACGATATTCAACACTTCCGCCTCAAAATCACCTGCTGTTATGCATTTTTCGATGCTTGTGCTCCGAATTTTTTCAGAGCGTTGTTTGCTTTTTCCTTTGCTCCACTGTGTTGCCTCGCAATTTTGCTCCGCAAAGGAAGGCCAACAGTTACGTGACTATGCGCAGGCTTGATCTTTACGTTTACGGCTCCATTTTTTGCTTTTACGTTTTTACGTGTAAAAACACGTCAATAGAGAAACGGCCGTTTGTTTTACGGCCATATTTACGCATATTTGGGGCTCGCCGACAGGCCCAGATAACATGATGGTGTCTCAAACAATGGTCAGTAATCCACCCTGTCCAGCACCGGCAACAAAGCGTCCACCTCGCCCTCGGCAAGGGCAACGGTGGCGTCGAGCAAAAAGTCGCTTTATGCACACTTCAGCGGGTAAAACTGCTACTCCCCGGACACCTTGAATCTGTACGTACAGTCTTTAAGTACGATGGGAAAACTTCTATCCATTCTTACGCATTTTCACGCATTTTTACGTATTTTACGCATTTTCCCCATTTTACACATTCTCGTGCATTTTTTACGGCTATTTACGGATAAAAAATTTTAAAGTTTATGGTGGCTGTTGAGTCATATCGTTCTTCGAGATGCCTCTACTGACATGTGGCAATGGCAAGCAACGAAAGGTGCCCACCCAACCCCCACCCGCCCAGAGCGCCCCAACTGACAAACGTTTTGCAAAGCAATAAACGTCCTCATCGCTCACGTATGCGGGGCAACAAAACATTGCATGCACCGCGGCTTCCGGTCGACCTTCGTGTCACTGACGCAATGCACCAAGCATCGCGGGATCTCGTGAGAAGGGCTGTGCCCGATATCAGTATTTAATGGCGGGATCTCCCTCCCACCAGGCGCATAGTATCAGTGAGCGGTGTTCGAAGTGGCGGGCACGCGAGGAAGCATGGAAGCAGGGGACATTTGTCTAGAAACACAGCGCTGTATATTGCAATTGCTGATCCTCCATGCATGATCAACGGCAGCAAGCAACATGTCTTTTGCCTCTGCATAGAGGCAGCGCACACGCGTATGCCTGTCAACGCGGGGATGGACTTGATCAGCCAAATAGACATGCATGTGGCATGTGCCAGCCGTCGCCATTCGGTGCAAAGGCCTTGCTTTGCCTTGTGGAGTCGAAATCGGTCCAGCGTCTCGAGCGACCTGGCCTCACCTCGTCGATGGCCTTGACCTGGTGGGCCGCCAGCAACTGCGCCATCGCTGCGTTGTGCTCCTCAAGTCGGCTCGCCCGCGCCTCCACGGTTTCCCGCTTCCTTCGCTCCTCCGCCAGGGCGCCCTCCAATTGGCACATGTCCCTCTCGAAATCGGAGCACGCCTTCTGAACGGCGCGTATGTCATCAGAATGGTCCGTCGGAGCTGCAGACATCCCCCGGCACCAAAAGTTTGGGAAACTCCCAGGGTGGAACGTGCCCGGATGCGCAGATTCCGTTGGGGAAATGGGTGCTGAGGCGCCAGATCCTGAAACACAGATGATGGGCCGAGTCGCGGACTTATTTAGAGCGGTCCCGCGCTGGTGTGCCCCTCCGCGCAATTTTTGTGCTGCCAAATAGTTGTCAGCGAGTACTCCGTTCCTCCGACGCGCATTTCTTCGGTGCTATCTGCTCCGGTACTGAACAGTGATGCACCTCATGTGCCTTTGCTTCTTCCTCCGCAGAATAACCCTTTAAAACAATCGCCATTTTCTGGCGCCGTTGTGGCTTCTGTAAATTTCTCTTCGAAATATATGAAAAACTGCTTGCAGACCTCATCTGCGTCGAGTGGATCCTTTTATAATCAGCCACAGCACACCAGTTAAACGCACATGACCAGATTCCCTGCTTGGGCCACTTCCATGGCGGGCAATCCAGAACCGATGATGAAATGCGTGCGTACTCAAAACAAACGTTGCATAATGAGACAATCAAGGCACGTTTCTGGCAAAAGAGCCTTTCTGATCGCAGATGCTGTTGCCAGGGTCGGGCACAGTTCATATATTCCCTTGAATGCATGGACCCATGCATGTACAGGGATTTATTTCTATGGATTAAGATCTCCAATGTGTGAAGACCCGTTCTGAATCAAGGCTGATGAACCAGGAGGAATCACCATGTTCAATATCTTCACGTTTGTTCCCTAGCTGTGCCACAGGCTTTTGCTGCCACAGACCTGTTATGCATAAGCCACCTTTAGCTTCACCCATTCTCATCGGCCGTTCTTCTGTTAAACAGTACGTGCAGACCATCAAAAAGTACACTGGTGTACTTGCTAGGAAGGTATACCTTGCTTGTCGATGTTGGGGCTGGGAAAAAGCGGCTTGCATGGGGAGGGG
>CAJHUC010001947.1:0-48111 GCA_905146915.1 Ostreobium quekettii
CAGCCAGATCCCTCAGTAATTGATCCAACTTGTATTCCAGTCTAATTTGTGATCACCAATCTGAGCTGCCTCTGGGTCCTACTTGTATGACCCACTAAGGGCCATCTGGTGGGTGCCAGGTGGGCATCAGTGGCTTCACAGCCGTGCACTTGCGCTTGTAGTGGCCAATCATGGATGTCCCTAGCGTAGGAAGGTGATGTTTTGACTGCCAACACTCTACTTTTCTATGGCCTGGTTGTACTGTCCAAGTCTTCCCTCCCTGACCATTCCCTTCTCCGTGTACATTGTCTTTATTGATCATAAAGACCACACAACTGAGGCATCCGTTCTTTTCCAATTCCCAGCTGTTGAATATGTGGTATCATCTAGAAAATTCGTAGCGTATGTTGGGGATGCGGGCAACACTGGTTCATGTCCAGGCGCTGCACAGGAACGTGCAAAATATTGCTGCCTGGTCTTAAATCACTGTGTCTTGCCATTTGCTGTGTATACAACAATGGAGGTATCACGTTACATGCAAGATGGATAGGAATATGGTCGTGCTATCCACGACGGAAATCTATGTCATTGTGGCATTTCATGCTAACGATGAAATGCGCAGTGTGATTGAGCGAATTGCCGTGTTCATTTATGTCCCATTCATTGTACGAATTGACAAGAGAACTCAGAAGCCACTGCTCTTTGGGCACGCAGGAAGGCGATAAAACGATACCTGCATGTGTTGATTCCACAAACTGGGTGCGGAGATTTCAAGACGCTGGAGATCGATGAGAGCCCCTCGTCCCAATTGCATGTAAGCATGCTGCTTTGCTTCGTCGCGGATCGAATCTGCTGATCCAGTCCAGCTCGACGGGCGTCCGCTTTCTGATATGTGTGGCTCATAATCAGCGCTTTTCGGCGATGTTTCGCGGCGCACATACGACGGTAACACGCGATGCGTATCCGAAGTTGCGCGCTTGTGCTTTCCCCCCTCCCGCCTTTCGAGGCAGTTTCATAATAAGGACCTTATCTTGCGGATTGAAGACGTCGAAGAAAAGCTGTCGCAACTTGGTGTTGGTGTTCGTGGGTGTTCGCCTTCTTCTCTCAGCTAATCCGTTGCCTTCGCAGCGGCATTAACGCATATCTTGTCATTGCAGGGAGGTGACGGCGTCCCCAGTCCGAGACCTCGAACAAACGCACCGGCTAGGCACGCCTCTCAGTGAACTGATCATGTTGGTTCAGGAGACGGGCATTCGTTCCCGGTCTCTGGCCAGTCGGTTTCCTCTGCCCTCCTTTTGGCTAGTATCTCTGGCCATCGCGGTTGTTTGCCACAGTTGTTTTAGCATCAGATGATGACACTGAGCGCGTTTCTGGTTATAGAAAATGGACTGCGAGGCTTGAAGTGGCTCAGATGATGCTAATGGGGTTTCTCGTGAAAACAATGCATGAAAAGCATCGCAAAGTTTCAATTTGTTGGGGAAAGGTGCCGATCTCTTGGCGCTGCCCGCACTTGCCAATGCCCGTGGGTTGGTTAATTTAAGCCTGACGTCCGTTGCAAAGACCTTGCATTGCTACAGCTGGTGGTGCACAACTCGCGCGCGCCACGCCAGTTGCTGGGCGCTCGCTCGCATGGTTAGATTGGTGGTGAGGGGAAGGATCCAGCGTCTCTTTAGCGTTTTGCAGAAGTTGCCCCATTGCGCAGAAAATGGCGGCAGTCATGTTGAACAAAATGAGGAGGGCCAGGCCATTGTAAACCATTCTGACCGCTCCTATAATGGAATTCGTCTTCGTCTCATCAATATTCAGCATCCAGGCCAGCCACCCGAGTAGGGTCACCAAGAAGTCCCCAATCCACTGGATGCCAGCGCCCAGGAACCTCACACCCCGTCCGACAGCGCCAGCCAACGCCGCCATGACGGCAGCCCCTTCCACGGGCGATCCCGGAAAGCTCATAGTCATCGCGCACCTCACCGCAGAGGCCTCCACCAGTTCCGTACGACGCAACGTCCTCCCCGCGTCCACTCGTTGCGCGTACCGGCCGATCCGCACTCCCGTAGGGTGCTACGGCACTCCAGCACCAGCGACGGCGCCCGCCTTGCGTAATGCGCCGCCCTCAGTCACTCCGGATCCCACAAACGTCTCACCAGCACTCGGCGTGAGTGCGCGGTACACCACAGGGCCCCGAGGCTCCTTAGGCCGGCTCACGTACTCTCGGGTAACGTGAGGGGGCAAGGCCAGCGGTGGCCGAGCCTGGCGGGGGGCTGTGGTGCGACGGTGGGGAGGTACAGGCGGCTGGAACACTCTTTGCCACACAGGGGCCTGCCGGAGAGCTGTCAGGACAGACTCCCCGCGGCTATTTATTACAAAACTGTCTTTCGGGTACAACCGGCAACCATGCGTTCACTCCTTCTCGTCATGCCTCCCCGTTCACTCATCCAACTGGACACGACACGACCCAATCACAGCAAGTTTCCGGTACAATCCGTCCCGTCCGGTCACACGCCAGCCAGGACACCCCAGAGATCATTCTCCATCAAGGAAACCCTCGGACAACTCCATCCTCGCCAGCTGGCTTCCGGTGGCTACCTTCCGTCTCGTCATCCGCCAGCCCGGACACCGTCACGTCACGACTGCCAGCTTGTCTCCCCTCTTCCCGTAATCCGCGCCCATCATCCGCCGAATCCCGGCGGGAGTGATGGCGTCACCGCGTCCTCGCTGCGTGTCCCATCAAAACCGGGTGGCAGGGTTGGTGTCGTCATCGCGGTCGTGCCGAGGGTTGCCGGTACAACGGGTGGTCCACCAGCGGGCGCTTCTTCCATGACGTCATCGTGGACCTGCCCCTGTCGCCTCGCCTCGCGTCGCTGACGTCGGATGGCCCTCCGCCAGGCCCGCTCCTCTGCGCGCAACTCCACGGCCGTGTACGGCGGCTTGCCCGCATTGAGGCGTCGAGCCACGAGCGCGCTGGCTTCCGCGAAGGCGGCGGAGGGCAGTACGGCCGCATTTGGCTCCGTCTGAATCCCGAAGTCCTTTCGATCGCGTGGGAATACCTCGGAGGCGCTGGACGGATGCGTGGCCGCATACTCACGGCGAGTGACGCCTCCACCCTCCATCCGCCAGCAGCGATCATCGGAGTGCGGTACACTGATGTCAAGGCTCACATGTACCTGGCGATAAAAAAAGTTGAGCTCCGCGCCGCGCCAAGCCTGGATCCGTCCACCTTCGCGTTCGATCATCACCGCAATACGTTGACGGAACGCCTGCGTCCCCATGCCGGTGTACGGTCGTGTTGGATGGGGGTGCACCTGGAGTGCCCAGGGGCGGTACATGGCCTCCGGCTTGTAGTCAGGATTCCAGTCCGGCTTCTCCCCTGGCCCAGGCACATGTCCTGACGTAAGTTGCGTTGACACGGTGCGGTAGTACGCCTCGCGCGCCTCCTCCTGCAGCCTATACCGCAGCGATTCTTCCCCGTGCTCTCGCTGGTGATGCAGCCACTGAGCGTCTTCCTCGCTGAATGGCAGGATCACATTAAGCCCGAAGCTCCAGTAGCCAGGGGGACAGTCAGACTTCTCGAGGTACCATCTCGAGAGCCAGAGGTCGCCCAGGGCGAGCCACTGGGCGACGAGGAAATGCCAACTTTCGACTTGGCGAAATCGCGTCGCAGTCATGGCTGCTGGGAAACCGCCAATCAGCTGCTGGGCAGTGGGAGTGAGAGGCGGGGTGCGCTGTGCAGGACGGTCAGATTGCAGGGAAGCGCGGCTGTGCGCTTTTGCCGTTTCGGAGATCTTGGATGGTGTTTGGATGTCGGACTGGTCGCTTGACGACTTGTGGGTGGGTGGAAGGATGTCGTCTTCCCATGCTGGCCGCAGATAGTCGGATGGGTCCATGCATGCTAATGCGTAGTCAATGGGCCATGCAGGGTAGCATAGATGTATACTGGAGCTGATTCTGGAACTCGTTGGAACTCGTGGAAATCGTTGAGCGGCTCATTTCTGGTCAGCTTGTAACTTTTTGATCGCTCCTCATGCTGTTGCTTTGTCCAAATGTAAAATGCTCTTGATGAAGTAGCTAATGTCGGTTGCTTGGTATTGCTGCTGATGCTGGGAATGTTGCCTGCTGATGCTGGGAAGATGAAGTTGATGGAGCCATTTGCCCTGTCATTTATGGCCTGGAAATGGCCAACTTCAACATGGGCACTCCCACGCTGAACTGCGCTCCTACTCCGAAGTACTGGTCATCCGGCAGAGTCACCATACGTGTTCCTCATCGTTAAACTTCTGTATGAAGTTCTCGTGGAACACGAGGATCTTCTTCCGGCCCGGCTTGTCGCGTACCCGCTCCTGAGCCCTCCAGAGACTACCAGGAAGCTTCTCGACCAGTTTGTAGGGCCCAGCCCAACGCTTCATCAACTTGTTCCGTTGTTTTTTGAGGCGACTGAAATCGTAGACAAGAACCGTATCGCCAACCTGCAGATTTTCCGAAAAAACTCTGAGGTCTTGATTGGCTTGGTCCCTTGCCTTGGCCATCTTTTGATGGGCTTCCAGTCTGACCTTGTAATCAGCTTGCCATAATTCATTTGGCGTCATACCCGCAACCGAATGTACAGACCTATTTATATTCTGGACAACCCAATCCAATTCGGTCGTCCAGGTGCCACCCGTGGCTAAAACCCGTTTCCCAAGTTGATGTACAACGGTCCTATTGCACCGCTCCACTACCCCAATACTTTCATGTCGGTAGGGAGCTATAAAAAGGTGCCTTACCCCATTGTCCTTACACCACCTACGAAACTGGTCACTTTGATATGTACTTGCATTGTCAGACACTAAAACACCAAATGGTCCATAGAATGCCTTCCAACGCTCCAAGGCACGTATTGCCTCCCCACTATCCGTACTAGCTATAGCTACAGCATCTATTACTCTTGATGCTGAATCTACTGTACACTGGATGTACTCCAAACCATCTTCCTCCGGAAACGGTCCTACTATATCCACAAAGATAGTGTGACCCGGCTTGAGTGACATCGGGGGCTGTCCAAACCCCCTGCGGGTTATCAGCGGCCTATATAAAGCACAGATTTCACATTGCGAACACATTTGCCTAATTATAGACCAGGGTACAGCATGTCCCTTCTGCCTAAGGGCATGCTGTACTTTGTATGGTCCCCAATGTCCATCACAGTGCTCATTCCAGGCCAACTGCCGTAGTCTACTCAGCCTTTCCTCCTCTGTCATCCCTGACTGATGGTTTGTATGTACAACTGATCCAACTGATTCCAGGAACACCTCATAGGTCCTTACACTTCCTGCCGAACTTCTGACGGAGTAAACCTTGTCCTGATTGGCGTGTCTTGGATATTTACAGCCGTTTTTCCTCCCAAGTCGGACATGGAAACTCTCCCCGTTGGGCCTGCTTAAAAGGTCTGCCCCCTTATTTTGAGAACCAGCCATGAATTCCAAAGCAAAGCCGGGTTCATTTGCGACAAGCCACCCCCACTTACGGTAGGCCCTTATGTCACTATCATGAAGGTACCCGGAATTGAACTTATCAAAAATAGCATGGCTGTCCGTTCTGACTACTAAGGGTACAGCTCCCCTAAACGCTTTGGTGCGTTTACAGGCCCACACTATAGCTTCCAGTTCTCCTAAATAGGACGAAGTAGCTGTTTTTACCATTCTACTGCCGATATCCACAAGTTTTTCTTCTCCATTTCGCTCCACAAAAAGCATATATCCACTATGTCCCGTACTCCAGTCAGACTCCAGTGTAAATATATAGCGTTCTGCCTCAGCCCCTGGCAAAATGAGCCATTTGATATTATCCAGGGCTAACTGGAAGGCAGCTTCTATTTGTTTTTGTACCACTCCTATTTTTTCATCAGAGAATGGCCCAGCCTTCCATTCCCTGAGTTTTTCTCGCAGTGGGCCCAAAATCCTTTCAATGCCAACTATACACCGCCTTGCATATGAAAGGACCCCAATTACTGATTCCAATTGTTTTATATTTGCAACTTTCCCAACTTCCCTCATCTTTTTTTGTATATATTTTTGGAAACTCCAGTGCCCATTACTAATCTCGTGGCCCAGAAAGGTGATGGATTCACTACACCAGACCACCTTCTGAAAATTCACCTTTACTCCATAATGGGCAAATCTGGAGAACACTAGAATGACTTTTTCTCGGAGCTCTTCAAGGGTCTCAGCTCCCACCAGTACATCATCACTGTACTGGGGGCAGAATGTATTGTACAGTATTTCTGCGACCCTTTCCCCAAAGAAAACCGAGCTCCATTTCCAGCCCTGGGGTAGCCTCACCCAACGGTACCTCCGGGTACCAAAACTGAAGCCAAAGAGCTGTGATAGTTTGTCATCTACCGGTACCCCAAAGAACCCATCCTTCAGGTCTATCTTACAAAAATATCTCCAGTTTGGGTTCATTTCCCACATTTTCCTCCATACGTCAACTTGGGTAGTACCGGTTCCTGATGGGAAGTAACTATTCAGCTTTCTGAAGTCATTGGTGAAACGGAACATTCCGTTGGGCTTCCGGATTGGGAGCAGCGGGCTGAGGTATAAGTCATCTGCAACAGAAGCTTCCTTGAGGTATCCTCGCTGTACATAAGCATCCAACTGCTCCTGTACCTTCTTACGGTCAGCCACTTCCTCGACTATGTACTGTGTGCGGCTGCCCCGCTCTGATGGCTGCTTCCATGTAACTTCGGTAGCTTTCACAACCAGCTTCGCCATAGCTGCGTTGACGGGATGTTCTGAAAGGTTCCCTACTTCAGGGTACATTAGCATCACCTCATCCCGTAACCTATCACCAAAAGCATCAACATCCCCCTTGATCTGATGTACTATTTTTATCTCTTTTCCCAGGTGCTTTATTTGTACTTGCTTTGCACGTACTACCACCATGACTGTCTTTGGAGTTAGACATACGGTTTCCCCCGTAGTATTCAAGATGTTCAGGCGGATCATTCCCCCTTTAGTCACTGAAATGCCTGCAATCAGACCCGGTCGCTGCAATGCTACCGCCAAGGACACTCCACCATGGGTTGTAATCTTGTACGGCAAGTACACACGAGTGTACTGCTGCGGCGACAAATAAACAGCTTTCCCGCTCAGAATAGACACCAGTTCAGGGGTATGTATACTGATCCCCTGTGATCCTTCTAAACTCCACAGTTGCTCCAGTAGTGCAGCTCCTTCTCCCCAGGTCCAGGTGCCCTGCAGCTGCACCCCTTTCCTTGTTTCTTTGTTGTCGTTTCCAGCAGCTTCCTGGACAGCTGCTGACAACACTAGTTTTTTGGGCGCTTCGTTGTGGCTGCGCATCTGACCACCTTCCCGGATGTCCTCTCACTGATTTCGCGTTGTGCGCAGTCTACAATTAGCCCTAATTTGTTGAGGGCTGGAAAGCCCAGGATGGGCCCACCAGAAACTCCGTTTGTCACCAGGAATTCAGTCGTGATTGGTTCTGTACAGGGTGACACCCTGAGCTGGCAGGTTGCGACGCCTACGACTGGTGACGCAGCGCCATTGAAGCCGATAATTTGTGTAATAGCCCCTGGATTATGGGCAATCCCTCTCCTGACAGCTTCTCGAAGAGGCATGACGTTAACTTCACTTCCCGTATCAATCATGCAGCGCCGAAAATGATTTCCATCCACCTCTGCTGGAGTATAGAGTAAAGTGGTCGTTGTACTGCCTTGATCGATGTACGACACCTTGGCCACCTCCTTCCCCTTGTCCCCTGATGTTGATGGCTCGTTCTGGGCTCTTTCCTTAGTCCGGTTATATCGCTCAATCCGCTGCTTTGTAGCACATGACTCAATGTCATGTGTTGGACTCTTGCAGAAATCGCACCACAGCCGTTTGTAGGGAGTAGGTGCCCTGCTCCTTCTTGCAGTTGCTTCTTGGTTCTGTAGAGCCTTCTTGACGCCTTCGGCTATCATTTCCGAGATTCGCTCATCATCCAGTTTGACAGCTGCTGCGGGTTGCTCCTTGATTGCAGCCGTTTGCTGAGCCTCTTGCTCCTTCTCCGGCTTTTTCTCCCTTTGTTGCTTGCTTCTCCTTGGCTTCTCTCCATCGCTACTTTGGTCAGAACTACTGACTTCTCCAGCTCCCTCCTTCTCCTTTCTCACACTTTTCCCACCAGTTTTCACCATAGTAGTTTGTTTCTTGTTTCCCTTCTTCTTGTCGTCCTTCTTATCCTCTGACTCTTTTCCCTCGTCACACATCTCTTTGATAGTGGTCTTCCATCTTCCAAACAGAATAAAAACCGGCGACTGGAAAAAAGCGCACCCACATCGGTATATTGCATGGAAAATGTCTTCAATCCGCATCCATATCGTTGACGAAAGATTGATCAAACCCCATAGGATCAATATACCTAGGATCTCGTTCCACCACGGTAGGCCATGCTCCAGGACGTACACTCCAGCATCCTGTATCCTTTCAAACATCTTCCTTGGATTCGTGATGGCATCAATCAGCAAATCAATCGCCTGATCCTGGAGTGCATAGAAACTGCATCGAATTGTCCCACAGCTCGTGAAATCTTGTCCATAGCCTTCTGGCGGACTGGGAGGCAAATCCATTTCCACGTCATCGTCGTTTCTTACCAGCCTCTCCCACCAAAAAGACGCCATGCGATCCCAGACAGACTGATGGACCAGTGCCCCTTTCTGGGCAGTGTACAGATGGTTCTTTTCAGCTTTCGATGCCTTCTTTGCCGCAGGTACTTCATACATTGACCATGCAGTCGCCTCCGTAGCCATTCCCATGATAACTAAAAACATGAACCAGAATGGGAGCCTCTTGGTCCACGCAGATCTGCGCCTCCGCGTCCTTCCATGCAGCATCAGATCCCTTCCCAGCGAGCCTACCTCGGCTCCGAAACCATGCAGAAGTTGCCCCATTGCGCAGAAAATGGCGGCAGTCATGTTGAACAAAATGAGGAGGGCCAGGCCATTGTAAACCGTTCTGACCGCTCCTATAATGGAATTCGTCTTCGTCTCATCCATCTTCAGCATCCAGGCCAGCCACCCGAGTAGGGTCATCAAGAAGTCCCCAATCCACTGGATGCCAGCGCCCAGGAACCTCACACCCCGTCCGACAGCGCCAGCCAACGCCGCCATGACGGCAGCCCCTTCCATGGGCGATCCCGGAAAGCTCATAGTCATCGCGCACCTCACCGCAGAGGCCTCCACCAGTTCCGTACGACGCAACGTCCTCCCCGCGTCCACTCGTTGCGCGTACCGGCCGATCCGCACTCCCGTAGGGGGCTACGGCACTCCAGCACCAGCGACGGCGCCCGCTTTGCGTAATGCGCCGCCCTCAGTCACTCCGGATCCCACAAATGTCTCACCAGCACTCGGCGTGAGTGCGCGGTACACCACAGGGCCCCGAGGCTCCTTAGGCCGGCTCACGTACTCTCGGGTAACGTGAGGGGGCAAGGCCAGCGGTGGCCGAGCCTGGCGGGGGGCTGTGGTGCGACGGCGGGGAGGTACAGGCGGCTGGGACACTCTTTGTCACACAGGGGCCTGCCGGAGAGCTGTCGGGACAGACTCCCCGCGGCTTTTTATTACAGAATCGTTTGTCCGATACAGCTGTTGCACATGGGTTCACCCCCTCTCGTCACCTCTCCAAGTCCGTTCACACCACTGGACAAGAAAAGACCCAATCAGTATCTCCTTCCGCTACAGTCCGTCCCGTACAATCGCATGCCAGCCAGACCCTCTCACACTCCTCCCTCGCCAGAGATTCTCTTGGACAGCTCCAGCTGCGCCAGCTGGCTCCAGGCGGCCTCCAGTCGTCGCGTCATCCGCCAGCCCGGGCACCGTCCTGTCACGATCGCTGGCTCGTCTACCAACTTTCCGTAGTCCGTGCCCCTCAGCCCCCGAATCCTGGCGGGAACGATGGCGTCATCGTCCTCTCGTTGTGTGTCCCATCAAAACCAGGTGGCAGGGTTGGTGTCGTCATCGCGGTCGTGCCGAGGGTTGCCGGTACAGCGGCTGGTCCACCAGCGGGCGCTTCTTCCATGACGTCATCGTGGACTTGCCCCTGTCGCCTCGCCTCGCGTCGCTGACGTCGGATGGCCCTCCGCCAGGCCCGCTCCTCCGCGCGCAGCTCCACGGCTGTATACGGTTCCTTGCCCGCATTGAGGCGTCGAGCCACGAGCGCGCTGGCTTCCGCGAAGGCGGCGGAGGGCAGTACGGCCGCATTTGGCTCCGTCTGAATCCCGAAGTCCTTTCGATCGCGTGGGAATACCTCGGAGGCGCTGGACGGATGCGTGGCCGCATACTCACGGCGAGTGACGCCTCCACCCTCCATCCGCCAGCAGCGATCATCGGAGTGCGGTACACTGATGTCAAGGCTCACATGTACCTGGCGATAAAAAAAGTTGAGCTCCGCGCCGCGCCAAGCCTGGATCCGTCCACCTTCGCGTTCGATCATCACCGCAATACGTTGACGGAACGCCTGCGTCCCCATGCCGGTGTACGGTCGTGTTGGATGGGGGTGCACCTGGAGTGCCCAGGGGCGGTACATGGCCTCCGGCTTGTAGTCAGGATTCCAGTCCGGCTTCTCTCCTGGCCCAGGCACATGTCCTGACGTAAGTTGCGTTGACAAGGTGCGGTAGTACGCCTCGCGCGCCTCCTCCTGCAGCCTATACCGCAGCGATTCTTCCCCGTGCTCTCGCTGGTGATGCAGCCACTGAACGTCTTCCTCGCTGAATGGCAGGATCACAGTAAGCCCGAAGCTCCAGTAGCCAGGGGGACAGTCAGACTTCTCGAGGTACCATCTCGAGAGCCAGAGGTCGCCCAGGGCGAGCCACTGGGCGACGAGGAAACGCCAACTTTCGACTTGGCGAAATCGCGTCGCAGTCATGGCTGCTGGGAAACCGCCAATCAGCTGCTGGGCAGTGGGAGTGAGAGGCGGGGTGCGCTGTGCAGGACGGTCAGATTGCAGGGAAGCGCGGCTGTGCGCTTTTGCCGTTTCGGAGATCTTGGATGGTGTTCGGATGTCGGACTGGTCGCTTGACGACTTGTGGGTGGGTGGAAGGATGTCGTCTTCCCATGCTGGTCGCAGATAGTCGGATGGGTCCATGCATGCTAATGCGTAGTCAATGGGCCATGCAGGGTAGCATAGATGTATACTGGAGCTGATTCTGGAACTCGTTGGAACTCGTGGAAATCGTTGAGCGGCCCATTTCTGGTCAGCTTGTAACTTTTTGATCGCTCCTCATGCTGTTGCTTTGTCCAAATGTAAAATGCTCTTGATGAAGTAGCTAATGTCGGTTGCTTGGTATTGCTGCTGATGCTGGGAATGTTGCCTGCTGATGCTGGGAAGATGAAGTTGATGGAGCCATTTGCCCTGTCATTTATGGCCTGGAAATGGCCAACTTCAACAATCCCGAATGCAAGCTGCTAAAGATACCGAGTTCACCATCTGGAAGTGGGTTGGAAAAGAGGCTGCAAAAGTCCCAACAAACGGATAGCAAAGATCCCCAACACAAATTTGTTTCGCGAAATGTGGCACGGATGCCCTTTGGTCCCCGCCCCTCCCCCCGAAAAGAGAGGAAAAGGAGCAATGGTTGTAGGAATTTTGCGACGAACGTTGAGATGTGCACAGCTGACAAACGGCCAAAGTATTATCTGCAAAACAGGGGCTGAAAGTACACAAAACAACGGGACGAAGAATGTGGTCCACATAAACTGCGCACACTGGATTGCACCATCCAGTGCATTGGGTAGGAGGCTGAAGTCTGGGCGGGAGATGAATGTTGGACGGCACGCGTCGCTGGGCGAACGCTGTGAAGCCAGGTCGACTGCTGCCTAAGATTCGTTCATTGCGGGTACAGCGCGATAGCCAATTGCTGCTGAAACTGTGCACGGGTACCATATGTCGCTTGCCGGACAGGGATCTTGTGGTGACCCGGTGACTTGCTCTTCAGCACACGTCGAATGCCACCCGAAATCGAGTGCCACGTCTGTCAATTGTTTGATCCCAATATGTTGCATCACATGTCAGTGTCCAGGCGCCCCCCGCCCTACCACACGATATGCTGTCCTTTTGGCACCCGGCGCAAGAGAGTGTGTTCCATTGAGTTGAGATCCTTTTTATACAAATGTTTCTAATTTACAAGTCATACCCCATCCGTGGTATGTCTGGAGTGTTTGTCCTACTTATTTCTTCAGCCACTGAAGGCAACCGATGTATAATAGCCCCAGGCCCACACATCTCTCATAAACCTAGCGGAAGAATGCTAGCCGATGTGAAACCACCAAAGTTGTTCGAATCCAAAAGAATTTCAGTGTCAAGAAAGAAAGAAAGAAGTTCGGCACTCCGGAGGTGCCCAGCAGATCAGCAATCGCAGTGAATCGAAGTTATCTCTATGTTGCTTCAATGAACCACGTCTGTCATTGCAGGACAAAGTGCAAGAGTTGCTCGACTCTGAAAGGACAAGAAGTGCTGCCAGCCGCGCTGATGAGCATCAAGCTAGCAGATTGCGAGAGCAAGAGATGGGCGTGCGTGTGATATGGTTTCATCACATCAAGTCTCCCACGAAGCGAAGCCACATTGTGAACTGGGCACGGGAGCTTGGGTTGAGAGGATTTAGCAAGCCAGGATATCCGGGAATCGTCATCTGTGAAGGTACTGCCACTGCCTGCTGATCGGAAAACCCGCTGTTATTATCTCAGCGTAACACGATGGCATCAATACGCGTGTCTGAACTCAGGTCTCGTCTTGTCTCAACTGTGTGGCAGCACACATAATCCGGTACCATCAAATGCACGACTGCTTGTGGCCTCAAGTGGTGGAGCACCGCAATTTCTCCATTGCACTTGCGATTGGCATTGGCGCCCATCGTTGCACCTGCTTCTTGCCTTGCTTCTTCCCTGGTGTGCTCCACTGCTGCATGTGCCCGGTCTCGGGAACGTCCACCACAAACACGGCCGTTGCCAAGGGCTCCACGTGGTGTTGCATGTCCAATTCACCAAGCCCATGCGGTGTTGCAGCCAATTCCGCGATATGGAATGTGGAGGGGATCTGAAACCCTCAAAGCTGTATTGCACATTACATCCACGTTTCCCACGCGGTTGCTGATCATTCCTTCTGCGGATATGCCCAAGTCGTGTGATGGAGGAAGGGCATGTTCACTTGCAAATGGGCTGCTCGACCGTGGCGCCGAGTCAGCCCTCTTCATCTTGTCGCTACAGGCAGCGAGGAAGACGTCGTGGAGTACGTGTCTCGTCTGCGCCATCTCAAATGGAAGGCCATGCAAGTGCGGGCAGAGACGACCACCCCACTGGCGACGCCGAATGATGGCGAACAGCCCAGCGACATTTGGCACTTTAATGACAGGGAATTCTTGGAGCTGGGGGAGAATGGGTTGTCCGAATTGGCGACACTGTGCAGGGAAGCTGGCCTGGAGGAGATGTTCTTGTCTGCACTGAAGATTTCTCGGTAACTGCATCATTGGACTCGAGGGAGTCTTCCAGTGGTCGTCTGGGCTACACCCACAGTTGGCGTGCATTTCGCCAGCATACCAGAAACTGCGAGAATGAACAGTTTGGGAAACGCGAAAGTTTGCTGCAAACGAAGCCGCCTGCAGACACTGGGACATGCGACGATAGAGGTCGTAAAACTCCCCACAGCGGGCAGCAAAGATGAGCCAAGAGTGGAGACGATTGACAAACACATCAAGGCTGGCCGGCCGCATCCAGCTGCGTCAGGCGGTCGCGCTGCGTGGCACACTTGCCCACAATCGCGCTGAAGACCCAATGGCAGCGCTTCGCCGCTTCCAACCAAAGCAACATAATGTGCCACTGCGCGCTGGCGCCCTGCAGACACCATCGACGGCCACACGTCCTACAACCGCTACCCCTTCTCCAACCCCAGATTCACCAACGCAAGAATTGCTCGCCCAGATGCCTGTGGGTCCCCGACATCGAACAACGAAGACACGACGGCGACCCCTTTGCATCCCGCCAACACGGTGGAAAGGGCATTGTCCGCCGCCACCCCTCCGATCGCCACCACGGGGATGGACACGGCTGAGCAGATGTCACGCAAGCCCTCCAAGCCGATCACACTGCTCTCTTTCGTGCTGGTTGGGAACACTGGGAAGCCAACAAGAACTGCATGTGATTCAAAAGTGCATGTGGGCATTGCGCGACATCGCCACAGTGCAGGGAACTGCCCCATTCTGATGCCTGAAATCAACGCAGATTCACACGCTGCAAATCAGATTCTCCAGGACAAACCGTTGGGCATTACACTCAGCTCTCCACAACCCACCATCAAATTCTCTGCGGAATTCCAATAGGAGCAGAAGACTGACGGGTATTGGCTCAAGAGGCCTGACTGTAAAGATCTGGTTTCGAGCGTCGATCCATTTCACTCACCTGCACCAGCGCCTACATAGTCGGCCCCGTCCTCTTCCGCCTTGACCGCCTGTTCCACAGTCTTGGCAGACACGCCGAGAACCTTCCCCTTGCCAAGCAACCGCCGAGCGTCCGCTGCAGGCATGTCTTCCTGCCCCACGTGCACCCCGTCGGCATCAACGGCCAGGGCAACGTCCACCCTGTCATTAATGACGACCTTGACGCCCCTTGGACGCGCAGCAGCGAGGACGTCCCTGGCCATGGTCACAAATTCTTGGGTGGGCATTGCCTTCTCACGGAGCTGAATTATGGAAGCCCCGCCAGAGATGGCGAGAGAGGCAGCCTCGGTCATGGACCTGCACATGCAAAGCCCGATCGTGGAGTGAGCTGAGGCGTCGCACCACATGTGAGAAGGCCAGAATTGGAGCTGAATGCAGCCAGCAAGTGTTCCGCAAGCGTTCATAGCTCCGCCAAGGTTAACCATTCGTTCGATATGGCAATTCCCTGAATAGCCGATCCAGCTTCCCATGAAGAGCGATGAACGTCGTCCATTGCCCCGGGTGTTCATTCAACCGGACAGGTGTGTTTCACACTGGCAACTGCAAACCCAGTTGTCAGAATTGATACCGCACGCTGCCGATGCACCAAAGTGCACTGTACTGGACGCCCACACACCCAGGGAATCAGGCCTTGGCCGACGCACCTGTTCCGCTTCCTATTCATTCGGCTGTCCGTCACTGCATACAACCTCAGGTCCCTCAGCTGAACACTCGGCTTTCTGACTTGCGCACCCCAATCAACAATGGCGGAGCCATGGTTCAAGGGCTGCTGCGCACCCCTGCCTGTTGAAACAGCGAAGCAGACCAACAGCACGACTTCAGCGGGCAAGATTCCAGGGGCGCTGTGTTGCTGTCAGTCTGCGAAACGGTCACATGCCCTGTTGTGGCCGACTTGTCATGTTTGCAGCTCACATTCTTCTCACTGCCAGGTACTCGAAGCTGCAGTCGAATGGTAACAGCAGAAAGACATGGCATCGCATGCAAAGCACTGATCTTGTCCACACACTGGACTGATCATGTGAAAGCACTACTGTGTCGGCTCTTCTTCCCACTTTCAGTGACCGCTTGAGGTCAGCACACAAAGGCACTTGAGGCTTGTGAGAGAACGTCAAGCGCAGGGCAGCTGTTGAGAGTTTGGGTTGGATTTTCGGAGCCACGAAGCTGCAAAGATGAGCACCGGAGGTTGGCCAGCTGTCAAGGTGCGACAATTGGAATGCAAAGATTCATTGACACCAGAGGGGCCACGGGCAGCCATAGCTGTCTTTTGTTACTGATCGGCAATGCTCGTCTACATGGATATGAGATTCCAGGTAATGGACGTAAACATAGTGGTACATAACATGTTCAGTGTTGAGCGTTCATGTCATTCAACCAACAACAACAGCAGGGTGTACATGAGGCAAGCATCGTGCGTCAGTGCAGAGTGACAACTGCACATGTGGTGAATCAGCCATCACGCATGGGCAAATGGTGTTGCTCATTCTGCACGCATGTTCTCTGAGGCCACCAGCAGTCACTAAGAAATGCACAACAGTGGACATGACAAAATGTTTCCGAGCACGTTCTGATTACAGACATCCAAATCTGACAGTTGTACAATGCAGACGTCAATGCACACCTGTTCTAATGCCTTTGCTGCTTTTCAAGACGTCAGTGATGTATTCCTTGGCATTTTCAACCGCCGTGCATGGACTTGCACCTTTCGCCAGCTCAGATGCAATGGCTGACGCAAGAGTGCATCCTGAAAACCCGGACATATCAGGTGTGACATTCAGAACATGCAGCAGGTATCATAAACAAATAGATACCGTTATTGGGGATCCCCCACGTGCTACAGCGGTACCAAAATTGCGCACAAAATTTGCGCTCATTAAATCCTTGTGCTAAATGCCAAATACCAAATCACATGTATGCAAGCACCTTGTCCCGAAGGAAGAGTTCTTGGTGCTACCACTTGTCAATCAACCTTAGTAATAGTACAGGCCTTGCACCCATCAGACTAGCAACGACGCTGGTCACAAGAACGTTACAGTGCAACCGACCAAAAGCGCTCCAGTGCCCCCACCGAAAGGACTGAAAGACTGCCAGTGGGCCAGCAGCACAAGATAAAAAAACTCCCAGGAAAGCCTTTGCAAAATACAAAGAAGATAATGATGGTAACCCACGAGACAAAGCCCAAGATCAACACCAAGGTGGTCGCATTTCCAGCACCACTGCCCCCAAAGCAACCAAACTCACTCCACGCTATCGATGGGACCCCCCCACACACAACCCACACCCCACACACACACACCCTAACCCCATGTGGATACACGAAGAACGTAGGCTTGATCACATCAGGCAGAGTCAAAATAGAGCGTCCGAATAACGAAGGGCCCATCCTCCCCAAACAGTGCAAACCAGTGCTCACTGCAACGTGTCAAAGATTGGCTCTTAAAAGAAGGAGATGCCCTGCACATCTCCGTTCCTGCGCAAAAAATGTCGTGAGCCTCTTTTCCATACTGCAGAAGACAACGAAAAGAAAATGAGGACACTTGAAATGGGTTCTGTTCAACCCACTGGTCTCTTGCAGAAATCTCATGCCAATGGAACCAGCAAGAATGAACACCTGACAGATCGCCCACCTGTTCCATGGGTGTTGCCTGTCATGATAGCTGGCTGCCGTAGATGCAGAATCGTGTTTCCATCATAAAGTACATCGACAACCTCCAACCCACTGTGGCTTGATTTTTGAGCGTTGGACACCAAGTGGCCACCCTTTACTAAGACGTATTTGGGGCCGAATTCATGAAGTTCACGAGCTGCAACTTCCATGTCATCCACGCTTCTGATAGTTCGCCCTCCTGCAAGCGCATGAAAAAAGGGCTCTATGTTTGGAGCGCCAAAGATTCGCCAGCACGGAACAGAGACAAGAAAGCTACAGGACATTGTGGCTCCACGATTGCCTGATGCATGCTGGCAGCAACAGTATCCACTGTATCACACAGTGCTTACACAAAATGTTAACACAGCTTGTGCGAATCTATTATTGCTGACAAGACTCCTGCCCAGGCATCCACATTCTCCTCGTCTGGAACAACAAGCCTCCTTCAACTCCTGCATACGTGGCCTCTAAGGTTTCACATCATACTTTACAATACTGGTGGCACGGACGGCAACCCTGTTGAACTAGAGTGCGGATAGAGAAACAGGCAAAACAGTGAGCATGCAAGGTCCTTGAGGGTTGAGATTCACATGCTGTCCATAAGTCCTGTCCATAGTACACAGGTACGCAAGCAAGCCACATATCCCAAAGACACCCGCATCGTCCAAATGGAGAAAGAGTAGTGATTTGTGACGAAGCTAAAAAGTATTCAAGGAGGACTGTTACGCTTACCCAAAAGAGCTTCGGCTTCAGGCACATTTGGGGTCACCACCGTTGCAAGTGGCATAAGGGCTTCACGAATGGCGCCTCCAACATCGTTCTCTGCCAAAGATTGCCCGCTAGTGGACACCAGGACAGGGTCAACCACCAGACTCTCTATCTTGTATTCCGCAACCTTGCGGGCCACCAGTTCTACAACTTCTGCAGTGGGCAGCATACCAGTCTTGACAGCATTTGCACCAATATCTGCAAGTAAAGACAACAAAGTTAATACTGTGATACCTAACAGCAACAGCCAATTTGTATGAATGGTGCGCAGAGTCGGGCATCATAACAATAACAGCCACTCCCCAAATATTCTGAGCCCAAGCATGGCCCTGCCAATAGCAAGCCATGTTCCAGTTAGCAGAGTACTAAGGGCCATCAGGCCGTGCTGTCCAGCTATAGCTTGCCCAGTACCTCCACATCCACAACAAACCTGACAGCACTGCATCGATTTGAGCTTCAATCGCATCTGTTGGGACGTTGTGAGCCCCTTCAATGCCTTGTGTATTCTGAAATGTCAAGGAAGTGACTGCCACGCATCCAAAGGCGCCATTCATGAGGCAAGTCTGGAATCAACAACACGCATGAAGGGTCTTCAGTGTTGTGCAATAGCAGTAACCACACTGTCAGCTTAACTATGACAGAAAGAGTATGCAGACAAGCAAGCAAACAATCTGCACACATCACTCCTTGAGCTTCATTCAGGCTTCTGGCACATCAGTAGTGTGCACACGTTAAACAGCAACAGACCCACATCATTGGCAACAAAAGATGGAGACCAGTACTGCAACTGGTGTTTTAGGACCCAGGTGCCTTGACTCCCATCACAACAGCACACAAAGACCAACAAGCTTCACTGCATGCAGAAATCAACTACATTCAACACACCTTTATATCAGCCTGTATTCCAGCCCCACCACCAGAATCAGAGCCAGCCACTATTAAGACCCTCGGCACAGATATTGGTGGATCTGGCTCCTGTGCTGGCATGTTCATACCAGGACCATACAAGAATACACTGATATCATGCCATGAAGCCGTCTCGTACAGCACAGGCATGTCACCTAAATGCAAAAAAACAACTGATTCACATCGTCGTACGCATGTTTGCAATAGTATGGTGTTTTCAATTCTTTTCTCCAATTTGCCTTCGAGAAACAAGCCTGCCCTTTGCACCTTCCAAGCAATGACACAATTTGCTTTGATCATGAACTCTGTCCTGGCAATGGGATTGCGCGAACAATGCACTGTCATTTTCTGACAAAGGCAAGTACAGGAATTGTGATGAACAGGGTATGACATGGTGATGAGCAACGCCAGCATGAGTGAATCAAGGCTTGTGCAACTGGGGAGCAAGAATCAACCCACAAAATTCAAGCTTATGGGAAATTATTCCATTCTGAAAATAGACTCAACTGTTCCTTTACATGGTTGGCAAAACAAACTCTCCACATGCTAGGAACTCATCACCAAAATTGTTGCATCACTCGCTGCCCTCTCACTGGTTTTCGATGCACCTGGCTTGCAGGGGTCCATGGACAGCACTGTTCAGAATACAAACAGACCATTTCCTGAGACAGCGTTGCTGCCAAAAATGGCGTAATTATATTGACGTGTGTGGCTCATAGCAATTTGACACATACCCTGGAGTTTGGGATCCATCGGTGCTTCGGTCAATGGCTTGATTTCTATGCACAGAGTCCGGAGAATGTCCCCCATGGTCTTGTTCTTGTTGAACACAATGCCGAAGTCGGCCTGCAGCAACGTGAACAAGGGATCTTTCAGTTGTGGCACAGCTGGGACTCACAGCTGCTTTTTGCAACAATACACCTGCAAAGCCAAATACTGAATGCAACGCTGCAAATAAAAAGCTGACACTTCCGAATACATAGGCCACACAACAAGCACCCTGCAGATTGTAAGGCTGTTAGGAAGCCACAAATCCTCTGGACATGGAAGCAGTTTCCACGTACCTACCGCCAGCAATGGTAGGATATCTCCAGGACCATCTCCAATGTACACAGACAAACTATGAGGGTCTCTGCCTTCCCTTGACATTTCCTCCAACAACATGTTGTCAAACACCTGGCCCTTGTCATCAGCACACTCCACCACTCTGCAATGCCACATGTGCAGGCGACAACTCAGCCACACGCTTTGTCGCAGCAAGGCTCCATGTGCCCCACACCCCAATTTCCAAACCCTTTCATTTTCCCTTTCCTTTCCTTGCAGCATGTCCAGCACCATTCTGTACACTACAGTTCTTGACAATGGTAGGGACTGAAAAAACACCATGGCAATGCCCACTTCTTTCAGCAAGCACACAAGCACAACCTAGCAGGACCTTCCACTGTCAAAGGCAGGATGGCTCAAGGAACTCTGTAGGGTTGCAGTGCATGAAAATGTTCCTCAAGGAGTTTGTACAGTTGGGACTTCCATCAATGTGAATGCCTATCAAATCGCATGCTTCGAGATATCTGCAGTACTGCTGCCAATTTCAAGCACAGGGATCTCAGAAACTGAAACACTAGTTTTCATGCTGTCTGCTCTTTGGGACACTCAGTTTTGCAGAGGTGACAATGCCTTTCCAGTTTGCTTGAAAAAATCGGTTTATGCTGAATCTCCCGAGCGGTGAGGAGCACCATCGGTCAACAAATTTACATCGTCAGTCACCTGCTCCTTCCATGGAGTTCACAGGGGCTTGATGGCTTCACAATCTATCTTGTCCTACTGATCAATAAACTGATTGGCTTATACAAGCACGTAGGAGAGACGTCCACACAACTGCTGTAATTGAATGGTGCGCTAGTAATTGAATGGTGCGCTAGCCTGGCTGCCTTGGTGACACACAGGGAATCACTCCCAACCACAATTGCTTTGCAAGATCTGACATCGATATCAGGATATGATACCGAGCTGAGGAGGTGGTTCGCACCTCCCCTGAAACTCACATGGAGCAAATAATGGCAGGGATACATGGTGCACCAGACCCTTGCACACAGTGGAGGAGCAGCCTCATTGATGGCCACATGAGACAATCGCTGGTGCTGGCACTTCAAGTTTATGTTTGCTGGGTAGAAAGTCAGGCAATGAATGCGCACACAATGAGAAAAAGGTGACATATTCTTTGCCAGTTCTCCAGCACTGTGCTACCAGTCCACAAGCTCACCTTGTAACATCTCCTGTTGTGATTTCACTTTCATATGCCAGCTCATTTGAGGTGATCAGAATCGCATCTCTGGCCGCGTCTGCCTTCCTGACAACACAGTCATGCGATTTTCTGCTGAATTCGTGCTGGAAAAGCAAACCTGCAACAGACATGCAGCAACCCGGACAAGCAGATCGTAAGGCGGAAAGCGACAGAGCTCCCTGGATCTGCTGCTGGTTTACAGTTCGTTCACCAAGTTAGCTCCACCAACTGTGGGAACAGAAACGATCACATAAGTCCAGGGAAATGCCCGCAATTCACTTTTGTGTTACATATGTACCACACACTGCCACCCACTACGGTTTCCCTGAGCAGGTCCATCCAAAATAGTAAGCACCACCACTTTCCAGGGCTATCTTTGTCACAGGGTCCAAGTCTGCCGTGCTGCAGCCACACAGTTAAGCTGCCAGCCAGCCACACCCAACATAGCCTGGTAGGTGAAGGTTCTTACCAAACTGGCTAATAAAAATCTCAACACAGCCATGCCGTCTTGCATGCAAAGGCACATGATCTCCCATGCAGCAGTGACTCCACACACTGCAGATATTGAATACCTTATCTTACCCTTCAGGGATTGCTGCATCGTCACCCAACATCGACTTTATCAAATGTGCCGACCAGTTCTGGGACAGCACGCGCACTCCCCATCCCTTTTGCCTTGCCCTTCCAAGAACGTCCAAGCACCCTTCCCAGAGTGTGACTCCACGGACAGCAGCTTCTTCAACATCCTCCCTTCGTGCCCCTGACAGCAATTGCATACCAAACCCTCAGGACGATGCCGCAGGGCATTGCATGCCAAAGGTGCACTAGTGGAGCCACTCACTAGGTTCACTCATTAAACGCAATCCTGCTGTGGCAGGGTAGTGAATTGTGAACAAAGTGGGGGTAGGCAAGACATTTCCATGTGTGGGTGCACATCGTCGCCTTTTTCCCCTCAAAAGGCAAACGTATTGAACAGCAGCTCCTGCAATCTTGCTGCCATTAATCCAGCACAGTTGTAGGGTCATTGCAACTATTGCAACTTGTCCCTCGGTGCTGTGCATACAATCTTTCAATGGCTGCTGCACTTGACTTCAGCAAGCCAATGGTGGACACTGCAATGACTCTACAGACCCAGGAAAACGAACATGTCAGCAGCAGAAGAGAAAGAGGGCGTACCGCACCTTTCAAGATTCCGGTGTCGATGGTGCGCTGGCACCAATAGCGATCATGCTCAGACAGCTTGACACACATATTGCGCACTGTACCCATGTCGAATTCTGGCTTCCCCTTCGCAGTGCTGAACTGGCAACACAGTTCCCACCCTATTACTTGCCTCCATTGAATAAAGGCACCATCTTGTGTCTTTCTCATTGTTAGGATGCAATGAATTGCAAGTGTCAGGGGCTCAAGGCGGTTGCAAGGCAGTCATGGTCACAAACCACAACAAAAGTCTTTCTACAGCTCATAGGCAGCAGTTTGCAAGAGTCCACCACTCCATTTCGCCTTTGATCAATTCATCTCATTTTTTTGCCCACCATGCTGGTGCACATGTGCCATGCACTGTCAGCACAACTGCCAGACCAGCCAACAGCGAGTCGACATTTTCAAGGGACAGGGGTTTGTGTGAAGGTGTTGAGAGGTCATAGAACTCAGCATGCAATACCACATCTCCACATGTAATGCACAAAACATGAGCTGTGCTGTCCAGGAGTCTCTAATAAGCACGGCAACCAGTCAGCACAGCAGTTACTGGCTGATGTCGCAGTCTCTTGGTGTACTCTCAACACTGCAATCAAACTACTGAAGAAATTGCAGTTTCGGCAAAAACAGAGCACACATCAAATTACATCGTCAGGCACACGTCTGTTGCAAATTTCTTCTCTGTTGACAAACCGTCTGCACCTGAGAGATCAGATCTTCTATTAAAGCATCCAAAGCTGCTTGATAAGCCTCTGCTGCCCCCCTCAGCACTTGCATCCTCTCTTGCACTAGTCTGTCCTCCTCCTCTGGTGTGCCACCTAGTCTCTGCATGCGCCGATGAAAATTTAGCAAACTACTCTTCTTAGCTTTAACTTTGGATTCTGCACTCACAATCAAAGCGAAGACACAATCCTGCTGTCTAGGAACACAAAATGCAATGATCAGGCGTGCATAGATCGTTGGGGATCATTCTTGCAGGGCAAGTCCATAACTAATTGCAGGCATCATTCCTGCAGGGCAAGTCCACAACCAATTGCAGGCACTGAAGCAATTTGGTGCACATGTCCTGCCATGGGCAGCAACAAAGGAAGAGGGAACAGAAACTGGACACAGCCATTTCGCTTTGGATGCAATCATTTAAAATGCACGTTCAGCTCATCTACAGGACGATCCTCTGGAAGATGCAATCTGCCACACTGCAAGAACATCTGACAATCTGAGGGGCTTGGAGACTCCCGAGGAAGCAATCACCCCCAGCACCAACACAGGGCCCTGCCTACAACCGGGCATTGAAGGAAAGCAGAAGCTTATTTGTGCACTCTACCTGGCCTGCCGCTGCAATCACTGCAGCTATCAAGTTCACTGTCGTGTCTCCTGTTGTGAGGGTGTTATCAAAATCGACAACCAAAACACCAATGTTTCCTGAGAATGTACAAAGGAGATCCAATAAGTTTAGTGCCAATACTGGATTTAGGTGAACAATGTCGGACTTATCCATTGAAATGGGAGGCGCAGGCAAATCTACAGGGTGGTTCAATAACAATTGTTTGTGGTATTGCAATAGGAAACCTCCTTCCTCGGCAATACAAAGGTTTTCCAGTGCCACACTGGCCACCATGCACGCTGAATCTGCATTTGCTGCCATTTTGAAACAATCCAATGAACTTTTTTAAGAACTGGATACTGCAACTGAAATCAAGTTGGTAGGGAGCGGGAGCTTTGGAACACATCCATTAGGGCGATCGCTTGGCTGGTGCTGCAGGGAGCAATGTGACATTGAGGTGTCCAGTGACAATGATCAGCATCTAAAATGGATCTTGGGAAGATCCGCGACAAGCAAGCAGCATGCATGGGCTTCTCAGCCTTCTGCTGCGATTCTTTTTCCCAGCTATTATCCGTTGTGACACCTACTTGCATGGGCTGTGCCTGATGCAGGTTGATGGTCACTGAAATGTCGAACCTCAAGTTCTACGGCACATCTGCACTGCTTCCAAAGCTGGCCTGAGACCAAACATGTCCCTTTCAGAATTTTTACAGGGCATGGAACCATTGAAAAGACAATCGCCTCGCATTACAATGGTAAGAGAATTCTGCTTCTGGCTTCAGCACATTATTATCTATTCAGGCGTCCTATGTGTGTGGCCACAACAGAACGCATGACCAAACCACCGGACAGCATGAGTTCGCTGTGACACAAACATAGGTTTGCAAAAGCCTGCGGCAATCTTGCCGCATGACTGCTGCCCAACGCAACGGATTGCAACACACCATTGGGCACACCGTTGATCAAGATTACATAGAGGCAGACTGCCCGTCGCCGCACAGAACAAAATTAACAATCAAAACAGAATCAGAGCAGAACTGAACATCAGAGAAGCAGAACAACACCGAACACCAAGTCAGGCGTCGCATCATTGACGTGCCAATGCACCCAACACAACAATTCATGACTAGGCACGCCATTCCCCAAACTTCGTGCAGCCCCAGAGCTTGCAGCGGTAACTCTATCAGCCAACGTCGGGACGCAATCCTTTGGCAATATTTTTACACCGCGCACCTGCCGTCCGCCAATGCCTCCCGTGCGCTGGGTCGTTGACGACAGCGCTTCTCCGGGGCCAGAAGCAGACGCCGACCGAGGGGCCGCTGAACAGCCGCGGCAGGGACGCCACGGACAGGGGGCAAGGTGCCCCGGTGCCGCGGAGAGCGGAAGACACCAATCGTTTCATTTCGACGGCTGCCGCCCAGCCGCGGAGGCAGCGACGACGAATGCCGCGGGCCCCCTGCCGACACAACGCGTGGTGGCCCAACAATGAAGTATCGGTTCAACGGCTGCGCGATGTCGGCGCGATCGCGGCGCGGCTCCCTCTTCACTGCGAACGGGTCGGGTTGGCTTCTCGGCGTTCGCATACAACGAGCGGGTGCACAGGCCCCCCTGTGGGGCCCTTGGGACCTGTACACACACGCTCCGCCCCGCAATGATATTGGTCGTTTTGTCTTTTCCGAAGATCCCTTCTTGTTTCGCCACCCTAAACCCCAAACCCTGACCCACTGACCCACTGACCCACGTTGGGCTTGTCAGCGGAAGAAGAAGGGATCTTCACCGGAAAAGACAGAGCGACTAATATATTCTCTCTAATATATTCTCTCTAATACATTCTCTCCCCCCACCCACCCACCCACACTGAACTGTTTGCGATCTGATTCGCTCGAAATTAGCAGGTCGGCAAGGAACGGATCGGAACACTCCCAGCTGCGTTACTTCTGCGGATGCACTGAACAGTTGGCTGCTCCGCCAATGGAAGCAGTTGTGCTCCACGCACAAGGATTTGCCAGTTCTGTGTGCTGCCGTGTCCAAAAGGGCCGCGACGTTGGGTGGGATGGACAAAAGCAATGGAATCAGCCAAATGGAGCCTGCGCCCTCACAGTTGGCAGCTAGTTCTAAAGGATACTTGCTGGTAAGGGTTCGCTAATATGCTCCGCTGATTGCCATACACTGGGCCGAACATAGCCCTGGGGTTCGGAAATGTGTCCAGTGAAACACGCGCCAGTCCACCAATGCACACTGTTGCGTTTGCACTCGCCTCCCAATCGTTGTCATGGGTGGCGAGCGCGGCTTTCCGCTTGACTGGCGTGCTCAGGCGTGTGCCAATGTGGCGGCCAATCAAAATTGCCAAGCTCACCTTCCAAAGCCGGTTGCGTGTGGCGCGTGAGTTTTTCCACTTGGGCCGGCGGGTTCAAATGCATACGCACGCAGGTGCAGCCAGGCTTGGCCTTACGGCGTAAGCACTGTGTATTCACCGCGTATCTACCGGAAAAAATAGTATAACCGTGAAAATGATGCCACAAACGCAAAGACCAACCCTGCAAACAAGGGCGCCAGTCAAGTGGAGAGCTGTTGGTTTCTTAATCTCACTGTCATTGTGATGCAGAGATTGCGCGATTGCCACACGGAGCTGACGCGAGCGCCGGCTGTCCTTCACGTCCATTCGCGTCACCATCACTCAATCAGAGCGTCACCCCGGTGCCACTCAGCGATGGTCCCCAAGGTCCGGCGTTCGGTATATTGGCCGCCGAACGGCGGGGAAAGCACGAACTGAACTGCGCCCCCATGGAGCGGCCCGCGCCCCAAACCAACGTGGCCGTGGTGCTGTTCAGAGAAGCCACCCTCCTCGACTTCGCCGGGCCGTACCAAGTCTTCGACGAGGTCCAGGGCGACCGGCTCAATGTCTACACCGTCGCCGAAACCACCCAGCCGTTGACGGTCGAGGGCGGCATGATCGTCGTCCCCAGCTATTCTTTCGAGGGGTGTCCGAAGCCGGACTGGGTCGTGGTGCCCGGCGGCAGGGGGACCCGCGATGGGTCCTTCACGGACGCCGGTGTGCGTTGGCTGAAGGCAGCGGCCGAGGGAGCGGAGGTTGTGATGTCGGTGTGCACGGGCGCGCTGGTGCTGGGCAGGGCGGGCCTGCTGGACGGCCTGGAGGCCACGACGCACCACGACTTCCTGGACGTGCTGCGGCAGGTGCGCATGCGGAGATCGGCGCTGTTACGGTGTTCAAGTGCACGCTAGGCTTGCCTCGTTTTTTCATTTCACCGCAGGCGCTGTAGCAATGGTATTTGGTCCTCAATGAAACCATGTCGATTCAACGAACCCTGCGCTGTATCCGCCAGTCCTTGCGCCTCGCAGCGAGATGAGCGGTTGCCGAAAGCCGCTGATCGGGACCCTGCGGGCCGCAGGCCGCGGCCTCGATTTTGGATCGTCGAGCAGTTCAGGCAGTCGAGATTGATTGGCCTAAGCGTCGCGGCAGGTCGCGCCGGCGTGCAGGGTGCAGGAGGGGAGAAGGGTCGTGGACAACGGGCGCGTGGTGACCGCGGCGGGGGTCACCGCGGGCATCGACGCCGCGCTGCACGTGCTGGCCAAGTTCTTGGGGCCGGAGCTGGCCAAGGAGGTGGAGGCGGCCATGGAGTACCCACACTTCAGCGCATCCGCCGAGAAGCAGGCGGGCGGGGGCGGGTGAAGGGCTGGCGATGGCTTCGAGGGTCGGTTGGATTAGGGCGCCCTTGTGCTTGTGCCCATTGGAAGCTGTGGGGAAGTCGACGAGAAGGGCCTCGGTGGTTGAGAGGGCGTTCGTCGATCGGCAGCTGCGTCGAGCGGGCGGCCGGCTGGCACGGTGGAAGTTCCCCGGGGGTGAGGGTGAAGGGGAGGCTGGGCAGGGGCCAGGTTCGGGGTGCGCGTTGGAGGTGCTTGAGCGGAGAACGCCATTGCAGATTAGTATGCATGCGCACTTGTCGCGAGGGAGATACAAATGCGGTGGGAAGGTTAAGCAATTTGTCGAGACAAGTTGATTGGCTGGCCCTGTGAGAAAGAGGCACCGCAGCGCAGAGGTGTGGCAGCAGTATTATCGTCAGGTGTGCCTTGGTGTTTGCTAACGCTGTAAAGCGTGGGCGAAGATTTTCAGACAATGACAGCAACCAACCAGCTGTGGTCGGTCACCGACAGCAGTCAAGAACCTGCGATGACCCGACTGGTGACGACCTTAGTCTAAGAATAGGTAAACAAACGTAGCCGTCCGTTCGTTGTACACAGATCACCAGCATGGCGTAGTTCCCGCCAAGTATTCATAACATTTGAGATTCCAGGTTTCAACAGCATCGAGTTCAAGTAATGATAGTCATGTGGCCACTGCAATGTCTGAGATGCCCCTTCCTGACACACAACAACCTTGCCTATGTGCAACCAAGGTGTGGGGGTCTTGCCTATGTGCAACCAAGGTGTGGGGGACTTGGGGAGGGCACCTGGCATGGCATGTGCATGTTAGAATGTTACTTGAAACTGTCCCAAGTTCATCTTTCAAGCAAGGAGGCGATTCAGCATCATGATCCTTTCCAGGTGGATAAATGAGCTCCTTGAAAATGCCCTCTCCTGAGGACAGCCCTGTTTTTAGGCCTGGTTCAGTATAGTTGGGCAACGCACAACAGCATCATGTTGCAGCGACTAGTGCCCTGACGATGCCTGTTGGGAATTCAAATCCTTAATCATGCCAGAAATGAACTTTGCCTTCTGCTGAAACGTCCAGTGCGGATTGTTCTCCAGCGACTTCAGGGTTTGATGCATGTGGCCCAGGAGCGGATGCCCTGCAGGGACGTTTTCTTCAACAAGCTCTTGCAGGAATCTCTCTTCGGCCTGGGCGCCAACAACCACTCGAAACCAATGGTCAATAATTGACAAAATAACAGCAAACGAGGTCATTACCACACAATACAATACAATAAAATACAATGCAATTCATATAGTGCCAATACTATTTGATCCCATATTTGACCCAACAAGGTCAGCAGTACAACTTGCAATAATTAGACAAAATTTCGACATGTTTACAAACTGCGTGACATTAGTAATTCTCCGCCTGTATTTGGGTCCTTGTCCTCAAGTCCTTAGGAACGATCTCGGCGATCTGACGCTGCAGTAATGAAGGTGACAAAGTGTTGACCAAAGGGCACTTTAGGACTCCACATAGAGGATCGTAACAACTAGAGGACAACACGCAGGTCGCCATTGGCGTAGCTTCCCTGAATCTGAACAACAAAGGTCACAGCATCTGCAGTTCTGTGAAATATGAGAAAGCTCATGTGCACTTTTGGAAAAGAGTGCTCAAGACTGCATGACTGGCAGACGCCGCACTAAGCGGCAGCTTGCAAACCTTGGACAAGGCTTACTGACCCCTATTCTCACATGCAGAACAGAGATTGGCAATGTGATTCTCAACTCCAACCCCAGCAAGGGTGCCAAAACAAACTCAAACCACTGTTGCAAGGCATGACGCACAATTGCTAGGTTCACAGTGTGCCCAATGCTGAGTGCTATTAAAGTTTCATGACATTGGAGTCTTGACTAACTGAATTGCCTCCTGCAACTCTGATAACACGACTGCTGTCTATTCCTCTGCAGACATTTCTGGCAAAGGTGCCGTTTTGTCACATACTTCCTCCACTCAAGACAGATTGTCGTCTATGACTTCGGGGCATCACTTCTCCATCCTAGCCACATCAATTTTCAGTGAAATTTCACCAAAAGTTGTGCTTGCGAGGTTGGAGTATATTGTCAAATTTTGAGCTCATTCCATTAAATAATGAGGATTTGACAGTACTTTGTAGCAAGGGTCCTCTGGCCAGAGACCGGCTGGTTTTCGACGTGGCGGCGAAAACGGCCGTTTTTGTTGTTTTTGAGCACACCTTGGTGACCGTGAAACAGCCGCAGCTACAAAACTATCCATGCTGTCTGGAGTGATGGTCACCACGGTATTTGCAAAGAGGCACAGCAATGGCAGAAAACACGTTTCGAAAGTGCTGATCGTCAAACTCGCCGCGGCTTACGGCTAGAATTTGAAGTTTGATCTACTGGATCGAAGCTATGCTCTGGGTCCAGAATTCTGGACCAGGACTGCGCAACCTCCATCGCGGCAGCTACAACAACCATGGGAGGTCTCCCAATACTCTCTACAAGGTGTGAGACAAGGCGATGGCCATCACCCCCATCAATCGCGGACAAGTAGTGAATTGGCCATTCTGACAGTAATCGTGAACTGACCTGGTTTTGGGATTTGAAAGGATTGCGGGCTGGGAGAATGTCTAGAATGGTGAGTGGTGTCTTTTGAAGCAGTCGAGACTCATTAGGCTGTGATGGATTGAGTACCGGGCACAAGAACTGGCCGCTGGGACCTGTTTGTGGATTCTGATCTAAGCTGCGCACAGAATCCTCGATTCAAGCATCAATCGAGGCAGAGTCTCCAAGAAAGGCTACAAAGCAATGTTGGAAAGATAGCCTGCACGCAACACAACCTTCAAGATCTTGGACCTGAGCGTTTTTCGCTCAGAAAAGGTTGGGCATCTGATTGAGAACATCGCAGATTTCCAGCATCGTCGTTGTTGTGACAATTGCCACCCTCGAGAAGGATCAAAGAACAGTTGAGTGGGTTTGGCAAGAGCTATGCCACATGCTGGATGCCCCCCTTGGCCAAAAAGCCAGTGGCAATGACTAGCACTGTTGCTTGCAGGCATGGGAGAAGCCCAAAATTGAAAGGGTCTCTGGGAATGCGGAATCTAAACAAGCTTTTTTTGGCCGACCCAGGGCAATTTTCAGAGGATACTCACAGGGATGAAGGTTGACTTTTTCTTGATAATGGAATCTAACAGTTTTGAGAACCAATCTTTCCGATTCTGGCCTTCTTTTGTAATTTAGAAGCCGTTTTCATACCGAAATTTCTCATTCAAATAGACGACAATTAATCTTGGATTGAGGTACTTTGTACATACTACTGTGGTGCTACCGCAGCACCACTGGTGTGATCTGCATATTGCTATGCATAAATCTGCTGCAGTACAGGGCTGCTACTGCTGCTACTACAATGCATACTGCCAAGTTATAGGTGAGCAAGTGCAGTACATGGGATACTTCAATCTCCCAAAAACATTCCCAAGAACTGGGCTGAGAGCAGAAGGGAGGGCTGACACAGAAGTGACGCCAAGAATGTCGAAGTCCGAACTACTGCTCCCCTCAAGTGTGACAGAACGACATTCGGGCAACTCAAAGCTGCAAACATTGTTGCTTCCATTCTGTAACACTATCCAACACTGCACACACCTTCACATTGCCAAAAAGGCTGTCGCCAGCCATGAGTTTCTCCATGTCCATTTGCTTTTCCCATTCCTGAAAGTCTTTGATGCTTTTCTCTTTGACTTCCTACATGAAGACACACAAACGCATCAATGCTGAACTTGCTTCTGAGCAGAACGAGGAGTCTATGTCGCCAACTACAAAATGCCTGCTGACATGGCCACCTTGCAGCACCAGTGAAACAACACACTGGCAGTGGCTGGCCTGTGTCCTTCACCTGCTGCACTCAGACTTTTCAACAGAATTTCTACGTCATGATAAAAGCTTTCAACAATTCTCATGCAGGAGGGGGCACCCACATTACTCCATTTGGACACACTTATAATATCACTCTCCACATCCACTGATAGGTTCAACCCTGAGTTAGAGCTGCTCCAAGCAGTACTGAAGAGATTGCAGCAGGCACACAGTCACAGGGGCCACATCGGGACCTTCCAGACTGTACCTTCCAAGTTTCTTCCGTCAATTCCATGCCTTGCACCTTCATCACCTCCACGACTTTGTGCTTGTTTGCCTCCAAGTACTGCTCTGGGCTTATCCTATTTGTGAGGCGGCTCCAGTGAACAGGAGGGCCAAAATTTATGCTGTGCTGAGGCTCGAGCGCCAGCTGCCAGCACAGAGAACAAAGGAACCCATCACCTCCACGTGCATACTAGCATGTTAACAAATGTGAATGTGGCAACAGGTGCAGCAGCAGAGGTCGAATTCAATAACGATAATACACCAAGCTGAACAGTCCATCTTCAAAGAACATGGTGTGCAATTTGTACCTGGCTCCCAAGGAGCTGGCAGCAATCAGCTGTCGAGATGTACTGTTTGTGAAACAAGGGAGCCTTTGCGTATGCTTGGTAAGTGGACTTGTAAATTGCCAGCCAGCAAGGACATCAAACAGTGGTCACTGAACCTGGCAAAGAGAATGCTACCCAATGCACAGCCATGCACCTCCTGCATGCCAAATGCCAGTGACAATTCTTGATCAGATGGTGTGAAGCGCACTGCCATATCGTGACCCCTAATTGAAGGGCTCTTTGGACATGCGCTGGGAATTCATGCATGCTGGTTGATTAGCTCTTGCCCTGTCAGCTATGCTTTTACACTGTGGTGCACAAGCACACTGCTCTCAGAAAGTAGTTCTGTGGTCCCCTAACAAGCTTTGAAGTTTGTCAAATGGAGTGCAAAATCTGCCCCAAGACAAATGTAGCTGTTGTCCGGCAAAGCAGTCTCAATACGCTTTGCCCCAACAGTACTTGCCGCTACACACAGCAGTCAGCTGCCAGCGCAGTGCCCTATGTGCTATGGGTTCGAAAGCACAGCTGCCAATCCACACGTGGCCAATGCTGTTTGCAAATAGCTGCACAGCTATACGCATTCGTTTATTCTGACAATGACAACGTCAGTGCAGTGTGTTTAATGCAGCATACAGAACTCAGGTGCACATCTCAATTGGACTCCTTTGCTGCCGTTGTAAAACAGACCAAGTCTCAATAATGGCATTTTTATGCAAAAGGGGACAAGGAGGCAGCTCACCTGGAACATTCTCTCCAAATCCATGTAGTCATGCTGACCCAGCTCTAGGCCAGCTGCTTCTAAGGCATTGGGCACATAATACTCTGCTGGATTGTGAGGTGGATAATCAGGTGGGACAATCTCCTCTTCTTCATCTTCGTCTCTTCGACCAGGCCTCCTGGGAAAACAGTAAGAACAGTCTCAAGCCCAACACTGGCTCTGTCTGGATGCACTGCTGGATCGAACTTGACATGAATCTCTTTGTCCCTGCCATTTGAAGATGGGACCTTTCTGCATTTTTCCAAGCAATATGAGATCTTCACAGCTAGCTAGAAAATTGAATCTCTGGAATCATCCTAAACATAATAGACTGTACTTTTGATTTCCACACTCCCTGCAAAGACCCTTTCATGAGTACATGTGGCAGCAAGAAACACCATGTCTATGATTAAAGGCGTGCAAGGGATGTCCACAGTGGTGGCCAGTGCATTTGTTGGCAAAATGGCAGTGCAAACAAAATGTTCAGGGCCAGAGTCAAGTGATGCAGCACCCATGCTTCGGATTCGTAGGGATTGCTCTGGCTGCCTGTTCTGTTTGCCCGAGGAAGGCTGCCACTAATGGGACGGATACAGAGTGTGCCACCACAATGCCAATGTGATTTCCTGACACCATCAACCTTTGATGCAATAAAACACAGTACAGACTGATTTTTACCTCGAATCCACAGAACTTTAGCATTCGTGCGCAGTAAAACTGCATAGTCTGTACTGTTCACTGTACATTGCTCAGATGAGTCACAATTCTGCCAGTCATCTGTTGGTGACGATGTTTGGATCGCTCACCTTGACGGCGGTTCCCCCTCGACGCCTTCCTCCCTGGCCTCCATACCAGGCCCAGGTCCCCGGCGACGTCCGCCTCTCTGTTGCACAGGCACAGCACCTGATAAAATAGCATTGGGGAGCTGTGTCCATCCTGGTGATATCTAAAAAATTCATCTTGAGCATCTTCACACTCACAGTTAGTAAAAGAACAAATAGGGATACAAAACTAGTATAACAAGAGTGACACAGTTGTACCTTTACAGTTTCGAGGGTGCCAGGCGTCTCTGACAGAGATGTGAAAATCAGCCCTCTATCAGCTTGTACATGCCCAATCGTCGAGGTAATGAAAGGGCCAACGAGCATCCAGCAAAAGTTTTACTTTCATCCCTGATATCAGGGTCTCCGTAGTTAGTGTGGCACAAAACCTTAACCATACCACTCTAATATGTACAATTTCAGCAAAAGACTACAGCATTGATATGTTGCTGCCTTAACAACACTACGGTATGGGTTGCAGTATCAGGCAGTGTAAAGTATGAAATCAGTCGCAGGGGAGCCATGTTCTCATTCTTGGAGAGGGGCTGGATGCGCCTGCTCAGTATGCTGTCCTAATGATACACTTATGGGCCAAACATGCAACACATGGCACAACTTGATGTTGCCCAATAGCATATGGATGATCAATTCTGGTCAGGTGTGTGAGTATTTCCCACCAATGTTCTGCAACATGGAAGCCATTAGGGATCTTCTCATTCTAGTGATTGCAAAGATAAACCTGGGTGACGTCTGTGAAATCAAGCCTTAATCGACATGCTCTGCTGGCAGGCAGAGAAAAGTCACAAGAAAGCCTAGGGCCCAATGTTAATGTCAGTGGCAAATCCTGCACAAAGCCAGCTGCACCAAGCCACTTAAAGTTCCTTTGATTAGCTACACAAGTGCAAAGTACACAAAGGAGCAGGGCTCACAGGTGTGCAGGCTAGGCTGGGTAAGAATTGTAACAGTTCTGATAGCAGCCAATAGGGCATCTAGGCAGCTCACTGAAAATGGACGTCTTGCACACAAGACAATCGGCACTCTGTATCTGAGACATTCTCGACTGCCACAACATCATTGGCTTTGCCAAGGCCACTAACCTCTGGCATTCTTTGCAACAGAAAATATTCCGGATGCCTTTCATGCAGGGCACTGTTTACTTGTGAAAAATGTACGATGAACATTTCCATGAGTTTATGATGTGCTGGGCACACAATTCGACCCAAACATCAAATTTACCACTCCTCTTTGCCTTCGCTCTTCAGGGCTTTCTCTCTCCTTCTTGTACGGTGACCAGGTATATCCCCTGCCTGTTCCATGTCTCCAGTCCATACTTTGCCGTGCTGGCCTGCGCCCGTCTTCCTCCTCCCAAGGAATCTCTTCTTGTGTTGCCTCGATCCACCCCAGGCGCTCAGCCAGCTCGCTTCTTGGAACCGATTTTACAGGCTCAGCAACGTCTGGGGCTGTCGCACAATTAACCACACTGAAAAGACAGCTTGGAAGTAAGCAATATCAGGGCACCCGAGCAGATGCACTTTCGGTGGACTGCTGTTCTTCAAAGGGTCCTTGAGAGCAACCATAAGGACCGCCATGCAATTCAAGATCAATCAACAGCACAGCCCAAACAGATCAAAACGTTGTGTCAGTGCAACAGCGCTATGCCTGTGTGCTTCAATGAACACCTATCTCACCTTCTGTGGGTGCCATAGCATCTGCTCTCCAGCCCAACCTCTCCATGAGTGATTCCCTGATTTCCCCACCCTCATCGGTGTCCACCACACCAGCGTCGGCCACTACTGATCGGCGTACCTGGGACCTAGCCCTTTCTGCAGCTCTTGCCAGGAAACGATCGATTGCTGATTTGCCATCCTGCCCTTCTTTACCCACGTGCACATCAGCCAATCCTGATGCTTCATCACTAGGACCAACTTTTCCTTCGTGTCTTGCCATGAAGCTGTCCATTGCCGATTCAGCAGCCTGCTCCCCTTCAGGTCGCTCTCCGGCAGACGCCAACGCATGGGGCTCAGGGGTTGCCACATCTTCCTTCAATTCTGCAGCTTTCTTTGCTTTATCTTCAACGTGTGCTGCTGTAGCCACTTCTCCAGTCCCCGTCCCTGTTGTCAGCCTCTCCAGTGTGCTGCCTTCCATTGTCACTGCCTGCATTCCATCAGATGATGGCAATGTTGTCACAACATGTTGCTCTTCGGCACGGTGTTGTGGTGAAACAGTTGTGCCTACAGTTGGAGGCACTGCTTCCACATCCCTTACGAGAGGTTCCAGATCTGGAGATGCCCTTTCTTGCAAGACAACGCCTGGCTTCTTAACTTGATCTTGTGATTCAGATGCCTGATCCCGTGTACCCCATTGCTTCACTGGAGGTCGTGGGTAGAGTTCTGCCATCCAATCAGATTCTGCATGCGATTTAGCTCTTGGGGTCAACTCATCTGCCCATGCCGTTTCCTCTGGCTTTGCTCCCCCTGCATGCGATTTCGCCCCAGGGGTCAACCCATCTGCCCATGCCTTTTTCTCGGCCTTTGCTTCCCCAAATGCAACTGACTCGGCCACTTCTCTCCGTTGCGTCGCCTCCATGGGAACAATGCCCTCAGCAGAAGTTTCACCTCCCTGTTCTCTACCCTGCACTTTGGATGCTGAAAGCATCGGATCTTCCCGATCAGCCCCCTGATTGCCATGAACATGTGTTCGCAGTTGGGCATCCTCATCAGGCGCAGCTCGCAATCGAGAAGGGGCACCCGCGTCGCCTGCGGCCGCCCCCGACTCTCCGCCCTCACCGTATCTCCTCGCCCTGTCGTCCCTTGGCCCCGGGGCCCCGCCCGCCACCTGCGATCTCCCCGCCTCCCCAATCCCATCATCGGCCATCGGCATCAAGCCAACTCTCTCGGCCAGCTTCCCCGATGCCGCCCCGCGCCCCATTCCCGCCAAGGCCTCTCCCTTCCTTTCTCTCAACCGAAACTCGAATGCGTCCGCAGGCTCCCGGTAGCCTTTGGGCAGGGCGCCTCGGCCCCTGCCCCGGCCGTGGCCATTGGGCTGGGCATCCGGGTCGCCAGGGGCGTCAGGGCCGTCGGAGGAGGACGAGAATGGTGACCAGGGCTTGGGAAAGGGGGACAGCAGTCTTGCGCGCCGGGCACAGGACTGGAGGCGCGCCAGCGGTACCATGCGCCTGCTGCCCCGCATAGCCCCCCTACGGCCCCCCCATTGTTGCCGCTGCAGAGTGGGTTGATTCGATATGAAGTCCGCAGGTTGGATGAAACTAATGGCGGCTCATAGTGGGAAGGAATGCAACAAAACGTTGCACAGGACGCGCTGACGAAGGCGGGGCCGGAGGGCGCGTTCCCTGACCGAGAACCACAGGCTCGAGTACACGGCAACGCTTCACGGCGGAGCAAAGGGACAACCGGAATTCTCTCCATTATATCCGTTGCTTTCATCAGTGTCCTGGATTCAGTTCGTATTGTCTCATCACCGCATAATGCGTCCAGCTGTTGATAATACTCAATCAGCCCCGGTTAGAACTGCACTGTTTGCTGCGCCCTCCCTGGCGAGTTTGGCGCAAAACGCGCAGTACTTTGACGGCGTTGAGGGTGGACCACAGCACTTTTTTTGACAGCTTTGAGAGTGGAGCATTCGACCCCAATAAGTGTAGGGAGGAATGGAACATGCTAGGCGTGGCGCGACTCGTGTTGGTTGGAACCTGACAGCCCGCTTGGCTCGAGGGGCAGCGTTCTTGCGCGGGCGTGGAGCGGACAGGGCCGGGGGACGCGGAGCAGGCAGGAAGCGCCGCAGCCATGGTGGACCTGGAGGATTCGATCTTCGAGGACGCCGATGACCAGCTGCCGGAGGAGTTCAAGCAAATGAGCGCGGACGAGATCAGGCGGCGGACCCGCGGGCTGGACAACGAGATACGGGTGCTCAAGGACGAGTGCACGCGGCTGCAGCTGGACCAGAATCAGATGCGGGACAAGATCAGGGAGAATCAGGAGAAGGTGAAGCTCAACAACCAGCTGCCCTACCTGGTGGGCAACGTGGTGGAGGTGCTGGACGTGAACCCGGACGAGGAGGAGGAGGAGGACGGCGCCAACGTGGACCTGGACTCGCAGAGGAAGGGCAAGTGCGTGGTGCTCAAGACGTCCACGCGGCAGACGATCTTCCTGCCCGTGGCGGGCCTGGTGGATCCCAGCAAGCTGAGGCCGGCCGACCTGGTGGGGGTGAACAAGGACAGCTATCTGATTTTGGACACCCTGCCGGCGGAGTACGACTCGCGGGTGAAGGCAATGGAGGTCGATGAGAAGCCCACGGAGGACTACTCGGACATTGGCGGCCTGAGCAAGCAGATTCAGGAGCTGAGGGAGGCGATCGAATTGCCGATCACTCACAAGGACCGGTTCAAGACGCTGGGGATCAAGCCGCCCAAAGGGGTGTTGCTGTACGGACCTCCTGGGACAGGGAAGACCCTGATGGCCAGGGCGTGTGCCGCACAGACAAATGCCACGTTCCTCAAGCTGGCTGGGCCCCAGCTTGTGCAGATGTTCATCGGTGATGGCGCCAAAATGGTGCGGGATGCCTTCGCGCTGGCCAAGGAAAAGTCGCCTTGTATCATATTCATTGATGAGATAGACGCGGTTGGGACGAAGAGGTTCGATTCAGAGCTGAGCGGAGACAGAGAGGTCCAACGGACGATGCTCGAGTTGCTGAACCAGCTGGATGGATTCAGCAGCGATGAGGAGATCAAGGTGATTGCTGCGACCAACAGGTCGGACATCTTGGACCCTGCTCTCATGCGGTCAGGGCGGTTGGACAGGAAGATCGAGCTGCCACTACCGACTGAACAGGACCGTGCCAAGATCGTCCAAATACATTCCAGGAAAATGAATGTGTCCCCTGACGTCAACTATGAGGAGATTGCGGCGTCTACAGACGACTTCAACGCAGCCATGCTGAAGGCCATATGTGTGGAGGCTGGTATGCTGGCGCTCAGACGAGATGCCGTTGAAGTGATGCATGAGGATTTTGTGGAGGGCATAATAGTGGTGCAGGCAAAGAAGAAGGCCAATCTCAACTACTACGCATGATTGTGTTTTGGAATGCATTGGCCGGGAAGCGAGCGTGGCATGCCACTTGCAGGCAGCTGTGCTTGCATGTGGATACTACCGGTCTGAGATTGGACACATGATGTGTTTGCCAGTGGCGCTGCTTGCCTGAAGTCTGGGCCAGAACTTTGGCATATAGCACGTTTGTGCGATGTTGTATTTCATCAGATTGCGTGGAGGTTTAGTTGTAAATCAAACATGGAGCGTCCCAAACAAGAAGTATTCCATTGGTCCACCATCTGGGTTTTCATCGACTAAATGTGCACAGCATTGTTAACTTGCGACCAAGGCCATAGGCACATGAAAACAAGAGACTCCCACTGCATGGAGAAGATGGCTGCTGGTGCGCTACACTCATCCCCTTGGAGCATATTTTAGAGGGTGTGCCAAATTTGTTAATCACACATTAGGGTAGCTGGAGAGTGACCCAAGCAGTGTCCCAAACCAGTAAGTCAAGTTCTTGTGGAAAATGGCAGAGCTCCCTTCGCTGATTCAATGAAGGGTTCCCAGAAAGCAGGCTGCAGATGGACAGTGCGATGTATCGCCAGGGGTTGCACTTGAGATCAAATGTCCCACGGTGCCTGCATTTCTGTGACAGGACTCACAACCCATTGCAAAGAGCTCTTGTGCTTTGGGTGCTTGCACTTCTGTTCGAGGAATGCTTTCCTTGTCCGACTAGCATGGTGGGCAAGACTACATTACACATCTAGCCTTGTCGCTGCAATAACCTGCCAAGGCCAGCAGTTCGAAACCAACCCATAGCTGTCCTTGAGAGAGTGCCTTGTCTGCCCTTGTCACGTGGCGACATGTCAAACGGTTTTATTGGAACAGCTGCTCGACAACACTATCAGCGAACACCATGTTTGGGAGGCCAACTGCGATGCCACAAAGTGACACAAAGTGGCGCCATCACAGCGGTTGTGATGGCACAAAAGTGATTGCGATGGCATCAAATAGTGTCAAACGCCATCGCAGTTGGCATCGCTAAGAAGTCGGTTTCTACTGGTGCAATTTCTGAGGAAGAAACTGCAAGCGACGGAGGCATCTGTATACCCTAAGAACGCTCCCAGCATCGCCAGCGCGCACTTGCGACTGCCTGTAGTAGTAACAAGAATCTTGACTTGGCTGCACTTCCTTCCCGTCCGAGTGCACGACGAGGGATGAGCACGAGGAACGCAAATGTGTGGGTATTATGGATGCCGTGTTATGTGTTGAATCCCCGCTGCACTCGGGAGATTTTGCCTCTGTTCACAGTACAATTGCGCATTTTAGCATGGTGAGGCCTGCCCACTTCTGTGAAACGTATTAACAAGTCTCTGGAGACTGCCCTGTGAACAATTAATGATAAACTGTTGCTAGCCGGGATCCTCAGCGGGATAGTGTTTTGGGCATGCGTGCCACCGATTCCCAAGGAGCGTGGAAATTGCCACAATGCTTATCAGTCGGTAGATGATGTTGCAAGTTCCACCCCTGTGCACGGTACTGTTATTTCCTGGTGCGACGGGGACGAGCTGCCTCGGTGCGAGGATCGGTTCCGTGCGATTGTAGAATGGCCATGTCTGCGGTTTGGTGCTTGGACACTTGCAGGGCAAGTCAGGAGACAGCTTCGGAGACTCGGGACTCTGCAACGGCATCGAATCCCGTCAAGCTGTGCAATCCGGAGACATAACATGAATCCCAGAGAAAGAATTGAATTACAGGAGTCATATTTCCCCCAATACAAGGTGTTCGCTTTGTCTTCCCATTCGGTCAATTGCTTCTCCGCGTTCCGTCCCTTCTCGCAAGGTTCTGCAACCCATTCTAACCGCAAGAAGTCAAAATGCCCGCATTGGTTGCAGCAGCTGCTTAGTTGCCGATGTACTTCCACAGGTTGTCGCCCAGGGGGTCGGCGACGTGCGCCTGCCAGTTGGCGTAGGGGCCTGGGGCACCCTCGGAGTAGGAGGGCAGGTCGCTGCCGGGGTTGGTAACGAAAGCCTGGACCAGGTACCCGAGCCAGGAAGCCATGGCCAGGCGGCCGTTCTTCAGCTCCTTCAGCTGTTGCACAGTCACAAAGCCCATAGTCAGCGTCACTCCGGTGAGAGTTCCCCCACTACTTTTTAACTTATCCACAGGGCCAAAATCGTGCGACTCCACACTGATTACACCCCTCTGCAAAAAACATGGCGAGTTGTATACTTGCAAGTTTTACGTCCAGCTCTATCCTGTTCGAACTTTCCACACCGTGGCAACAACTGTCACGGTACCGCATCGTGCGCGTGCACTGCGCAGCAGACCCCTCGGAACGAAACGCACTTCAGCGAGTCCCCCAGCACCGCAGACACCAGTGCAGCGCAGCACAGGCAGGGCGCAGGTCACCTTGAGCTCATCAAGCTTGCCGGGGTCAGCACCGAGGCCGAGCGGGTCGAAGTGCTCGCCACCGGGGTGGAGGTCACCGACCTCCAGCTCGGGGTAGGCAGGCTCGATCAGGCCCGTCCTGTAGGCCTCAGCCAGGCCGATGGCGACGACCTCGACGGCCAGGACGGCGTAGAAGTTGGGGAAGCCGGAGCCCTCGGGGGCGAGGCCCAGGACCTGTCCGGGGAAGATGCTGTTCATCTTGGTGCAGTCCTCGGGGGTGCACAGCAGACCGGCCTTGAACCACGGCACGCCGGTGCCGACCTCGCCGCCCCAGGCGCCGGCGCAGCCCATCATGGCCCACCGGGCGTGGATCAGCTCGCGCTCCTGCCACTGTGAAACAGCGCGAGGCCAGGGTCAGAAAATGAATACGAGGCTGGAGAACAGGGAAAACGAGATGCAGGTGGGAACACCAAGCGACAGTCGCGAAACGCTGGCAGCCGCGGTGGTTACCTTGGCGATCTCGTCGGCGGACTTGCCGTCAGCCCAGTTGGGCCAGGGCAGGTCGGAGAAGTCTCCATCATAGGGGTTCTTGCCGGGCTCCTGCGAACCGCAGCCATTCAGCCGTTCAGCGCCCAATCGAAGCAGAAACTCGCCTCCAACCACAGCCAGCCAAACACAGCTCAAACTCGTCCACGAACACCGATAGCAGGGGCCTCCCTTCGGACCCAGGCAAAACAGACATCATCTTTCGGATGGCGGGCGAGAGCACTCACGGGGTATGCGTCGGCGGCGGCCCGGGTGACCATGCGGGCGCTCACGCGCGCGGGGCGCTGAGCGGTCACCACGGGGCGAGTGCCCATGAAGCTCGACATAGCGGAGGCCATGGCTGCCTTGCGGAGGGAAGGGGGGAGGCGGGGAAGACTTCAAGGCGAATGGGCGGGACTTGCGAGTCCCAAGGTCGGGCCGCCGGATTTATACTCCCCACCCGGGAAAGCGGCCAGATTGCAGATCCCCGAATTGCTGATTTTGTGCCGTATCTGGTGGTTTCCAGATCTGGGGCACAGGACGGATGCCGCACGGGATTCGTGGGCCGCAGCCGCCCGCGCCGGACACGCGCGGGGGGAAGATGCCGCCTGGCGCGCACGCCCGGCAGCCTGGCCGCTGCCTGCAATCTCCCGGCAACGCTTTATTCAGCTTTGTCGCGCTTTTGGCCCCTCCGGCAGCCGTGGGTCGTGTGGGTGGCCTTGTGGAGGGGCGTGCACTGCGAACGACCTGGGCGGGCGGCCCCACCCCCCCACCCACCCGCCTACCCACCCCCACGCACACAGGCTGCGCGGGTCTTTACGATCGGCCGTGTGGGGCAGACGCGAGGTCGTGCGCGGGTGTGAGCTCTGGTCGGCGAAAGCGATCGAGCTGGGCGCGGGAACGTTCACAGGAGATTCAGGTCTGTTCGAGCCCGGCGCGGATTCCAATGGGCCCTTTTGTTGAAGGTTGTCGATGCCGGCCGCGGTGAGATGTAGACACTCCTCGCCGCTCCTCGCTGGCGTGGAAGCACGCCGAGTCGCTGGGACAACCCCCCGCTGTCGGCATTTTGGTTCGGAGCTGCCTTCCGTTTCGAATCGGTTGTGAACGGAGCGATCCAGGCCCATTGGACACGCTCCGCGCTGGAGCGCGCGCGACCTTTGATGGCCGTTTCCAGTGTTGGCTCCCAAAGTTGAGACGGAAGGCATCTGGCCGCTGCTGTCCCCATTCCCTGCCTGGTGCCCATTCCGTCTGGCCCACAGCGCTCTGTCGCATCTCTCTGCATTGCTCCGTGCGGCATTGAACAGTGCCAGCAGACCAGAGACGGACTGCCTCCGCTCCACCAGTGTGGCTGGGTGTGGGGTTCGTCACGTAAGAAAGTGCAAAAAGTGGTCATCAGGATATGCACGGTTGGCACTTCGAAAATAGCTGGTCAAGCGCGCTTATCCCGGCACGAAGGCGAGTCCACAGCCCTCGAAACAAACTGGACAGCGCCGCGGACGACTTGCTTGCGCGTAGCCACGCGCGCATGCGGCGCCACTTCGTATGACATGAACTGAATTTTGGATGACGGGGCGATGGCCGCGGTGGCAACCCAGGAACGCGGTTGTGTAAGGAACTGGCAGACGAAGCACGTGCGACGCTGGACGTTTTGCTGCCCATTCGAGGGGCTGAATCTGTTCCGCGTTTCATTTGCGCTTCGGCCGAGCAGGGTCGTGTCTCTGGCGAGGTGCAGGCCGGCAGTGAGAAAGGCCGGCGTGTTTCACCGGCGCTGCGGTGGTCCATCGCGTGCCTGGCTGCAGCGCTCGTGGATATCGCCTGCGCCTGGATCTTTTCAGTTCTTTTTTCGACATGGCAGCTGTTCTCACCCTCCAAGAGGATGGATTTTTTTCTTGGACGGGGAAAGGCCCAGCGCTTCGCAACTGTGGCAAGCACGGATCAGGCTACGGTCATGCAGGCTGCCTTTTCGGTTCCGTCGTTGTGCAGATGCTTTTCAACCCGACCTGTGTGCATGTTTGCCCCCAACGCACCAGCCGTTTGAGTTGGCTTGCCCAAGGCTGTGAGCCCTTGTCAATGTTGGAAACAAGAAAGGACACCCGTCGGCTGTGGAGATGACTCTTGAACAGAGAACAGGCGATTATGCTTGTATTGTGCTGGTATGAACGTTCGATACACTCTGACATTCGCATGGCGTCTCATTAATGTACCCACAATCCCACCCACCCTTGCATGCTTGTCTGGAGCTGGTGAATGCCAGATGTAGAGCATCGGAGTATTGCAAGGCTACAAGATTACAGCGTGACGAAACTCTAAAGGAATGTCGCCAAATCTCTTGTTTGTAGCCTTTGCACAGGGAGTTGTGAACTTCTACCCTTTCAGTGGGTTGGAAGATGTGGCTGATGCACAACGTGCCTTGCTATCCATTCCATGTCATTATGGGAAAAGGGCAGGGTGCTGTACACAAGGTGTTTGATTACTAACATACAGCGCCCCTTTTGGGAAGGGGCTAGAGTCAAGGGCCAATGGCGCAGTGATGATCTGCGGACCAGATGCACTGCCTTATGGACTGGCATTTGCAAGGACACTGTCGCTGCCTCTGTTCAACTTGCAAAAAATTCGTGATGGCAAGCATGCAACACTTCCTGACAACTGCTGTCTTCCTTTTATTGAGTTTGTGACGACTTCACCCTTTGTTCATCTGCTGTCCAAACGTTTCCACTTTTCTCCCCAGGCTCATGCAGCGGACAGGAAATCCTTCGGCGACTTTCACTTGCCGCAGCTGGCCTTTAGGATGAGTTTGTGTGAACTGTGTCTGGCAGCAATAGCAACCCCTACACTTTTTGGGGACTGGTTTTCCCAATGGAGGCCCTGGAGTCAAAAACCTATCACAAGGTCACATGGCGTGAACATGACAGAATTTGTCACGACAGCAGCTTGTCAGGGCTGGGACTTTGTTCCATGGGCACCTGACTTGAGTCACAGGGCGGCTACCACCAGAGCGAGAGCACCAGAGACTCGCTGCCAGTCGTATCACCTCCAAAGCGCTGCCAAAGAAAGGGAGGGGAAGCTGCACAATGAGTAGCTTTGTGTGATACAGAGCCCCTGGTGAGGAGCCAGAGAGGAGTTTTGCCTTCCCTTGTGGCATGCTGTGCAATTGCAGCTCGTGGCTCGAGCGCTGCAGTTCTCTTCCAATGCTGGCCCAGCTGTGTGCAGAGTTTTCAACTGCACTGTCCTCTTTGAGACGTTGCCTATGTGGCGCCCTTGGCGACGCCTCGAGTGGGCGGCACTGCGGCTGGTATTGCAGCAGTCACGTGCACATCCACCACTGATTCGCGTTCAGTCGCAGAGTGGTGCACCGTAGAATGCCAAAAAGCTAAAGCGCTGCAGTGCTTCGCCATGCCTTGAACGACTGTAACGATTGTAACTTGCAAAGTTCTGAAAACAATTCCATCCACTGAGGAAAACGTTGGGGACCGCAACTCGTTTATAACTCGTGCAACAGAAGAAATTCGAAGCCACAAGACCTTTCCTGCCTGTTTTATGGCCATGCAAGGGTGTTTCCACAAATGGTGAAATGAAATCCGCGGCTTTGCTGCACCAACGGTTTCCTGCTTGTGACGGCTGACGTGCCGCACGGCGCCACACATGCGGGCTCGCCGCCATCTCTTCTAAGTAGATTATGTTTTCCATGCCTGCCATGGTCGCGGACAAGCTCTACTAATGAGTTCAGCGTGGAGGGGCCCGCACCAGCTGGAAGCAAACACTTCAACATATGCCTCCTCACACTATCAATGAACTGGAACAGTTCCGCCAGCTAGGGCGGCTTCACCCCGCGAGGCGTCCTCGACGTTGACAAAGGGTATGTCCACTCGCAGGGTCGAACTTTCGGCTTGAAAGTCGCCGCAATTCCTCGCTTACGTTTGACCACATGGCTGCGAACGCGCTGCCAGCGAACCAGGCTGGTCGCAGAGCCTTTGGTGTGACAAGGTCTGGACGGAGGTGGCGTGCAAACGCGCCCGACTCCCCCGGGCGCTTCACACGAGGAGTGAGCAGGCACATTTGCCGTCAGAAGCGCTCCGCAGCAGACCGCTGTTGGTTTGACAGGCGTGCAATTGTTTCGCTCCCTTTCAGTTTCGAAACTCTTTTGCTTGCTGGATTTCTTCGCAGAAGGCTCGTTTTCGCAACCTCAGGCGCCACCCCGCAGCAGAGGCTCTCACAGGAAACGGGCGGGCTGCAATCGACCTGACAGTCCGCGAATTTCGCCCCGAAGGTGAGATACACATCCGCAGCTGCACAAAGCCTATACAGCCTGTGCAGCATACCCCGGAGCCCACCCACACAATGCAGCTTAGCCAGTGCTCCACTGAACAACGATACGATCATTCATGTCGTTGGAAGGCATGAATTGGATCAGCTATGAGTTGCATCAGCAAACGGGCCGTCTGACGTGCACACACAATTGGAGCCACAGGAACAGAGATGTACAGTCCAACACCTTGCACAGGCTGTTTCGCAGCCCTTCCCTTTTCGCCACGGAATGCACTTCACACAACTCTTCTGAAAGCTGATCGATTTATTCTCCATCAGCACCCACATCAAAAGCATTCACGAATTTGTCTAACTCCCAGCCCTGGAACGTTTATGAAGCCTCTAACCGGGGGGGGAGGGGGGGGCGGCGGGAGGCGAGCACTTGCACGGTGTCCCAAGTGCATCCGAGCCACAAGCTGATATTTGCAGCGGTCCATCGTTCTCGCAATTTTTCAGAGGCAAAACAGTTGAGACAATTGATTCACGCACTAATGCGAAATTGAGACTGCTCGGGACTGCTTCTGGACGCGCTGGATTCCAGAGTCCTGGAACGAGCCGGCCCTCACAAGTACTGGTGGTCTGGAATGCCTGGTGACACATTCGGAAATTGGCATGTCTTTCGTCACTCAATATTCAAACACTAAATTTGGATTGGCCGATGTAGCGAATTGTACTTCAGTTTCAGGTCAAGCAGGTATCACGAATCGCATGCATTGTGATCCCAAGATGTGAAGCGGCCTCTGGACATTCACGGTTCGCAGCCTCTTGAATCTCATATTAGGTGAAAAAGTTAGGGTCATTGAAAAGTGATGCCGCTGTGACCAGTGTTAAGTACTACGGTGTCGTTTGTCTTGTGCAACAGATGCCCTGCCAGGTGACTGACAGCCAGATTGATCTCGAAACCATTGTGGACTACGACGCAAGCTCGGATGCAGCAGCGGAGTGGCCGGATGACAGTTTAACGTCTCCTGCGACCCCCCTACTCTTTAGTACATCAGGTACGCCACGACTGTCCTATTGATGATTTGGCGGCATACGTAATGCGCCATTGATAAAAAGGGACAATTTGCACAGTTTAGCCTCATGTCCAGCCCGTTGTAAATTGCTGAGAGCGGCGCATTGGTTTGGTCAACCCATTCAAATGGGCCAAGTCCAAACCGTGTGGTCGGTGCTTATTTCACCTGTACATTGCGAGTGCTTCAAGTATTTTTAATGTTCGAGCACTGGTCAATTTTAGAACTATTATTACTCAGTACATTTCAATGCAATACATTACAGTAAAGTGCGGTGCGGCCATCTCCTTCCGAGTGAATTCAGCGTTCTGATGCCCAGCTTGTGTGCTTGTGCACATGGTTTTGACCGTGCAGATGCGCGGCGAGCGTTTGTGGTGTCCAACATGATGCCCATCAAAGACAGTCACCGCCCGTCGTTCCATTTCTTAGGGGACATCGTAGAGTTTGCGGGGGATGCAATCGAAGGTCGCGGGCAGCCCCAGGAGAATGCGCCAGGCGCGTACCCAGCGGAATGAGTGCAGCGACGGCCTCCCTTTGAGTTCTGCACAAGTTTCCAGGTGCAACCAATCTAAAATTACCGCGACAGCGGATGCGCACAACGAGAACGTATTCGCAACCTTCGGATTGATGAGAACGTCGTAGCGCTCTGGGGCGCGCTCTGCCAAGGACAAGGTTTTGTTTCTAGGCAGCCACCCAAGGACAGCGGCAAAGCGTATCTTGAAATTGCTCCTTTCAGTGCCTCAAGTTGCTATTACGGTTGGCCTCTGACGAAGCTGGGTGTCGCAAATCAACCGATCATGCATACATCCTGGCGGGCACAGTGTGCTGCGCAGTGGAGCAGACCCTGTGGGCTTATCGAGTTTCCGATCTCAATGGGTGCTCAGCCTGTTTGCGGATCATCTGACACGGTCATTATGCGGATTCCCCACACTGCCAACAAAACTCCAACACGTGTGAAGTGCGCCGTTGCAGTCCGTCGTCATCGCTCCTTCAGTTCGCTGTCGCAGACATCTCAATACCCTCTTAAGCTGAAATGGATTTTCCACGAGATCCTGCGTAGAAGTCTCATCCAGGGAGGATTGCCTATGTTTGTTCCTGACCGACTTGAATGGAGCGCTTCGACCAGGCGGGGGAGCCGCCGTGGAGCAGGGATTGCTGTTGGCGCTGCAGTACGAGCCTCCCAGTCCAAAGTTCAAGAGAAGGAGTCCCGGATGTGTCTCGTACAGGTGAAGGGGCTTTCGCACACACACATGCAGACAAACTCTCAATGCCGATACGATACTAGAAAGCAGCGGTTCTGGATCGATACCTGTGAGGCATGCGCAGCAGAGATATCTGGCGTGGTCACCGGAAAAGTGTGCGTCTCTGAGCCAGCAATTTTCTTCTAATGCAGTAATTACGTGTGAGTGGTTCATTCCCACGTTGTCGTCAATGGCGCCTGGGCACAGCCATGAATTATTGTTCTGTTGCAAAATGTTGACACGCGAAACTACACGTTCGGCCGCGCATTCAAATGTTGATATGATTAGCTTCGGGGAAAAATGGGGTGGTTAGTGTGAGAAGTTAGAAGTT